>APFE031307406.1:0-19260 GCA_000404065.3 Pinus taeda | reverse complement strand
GAGTATATATTGGGAGACCACAATAGGCTATATCCTTTATCCTTAGGAAGCCGTGTCTGCCACCCTATCGATCGCAATGCACTGAATAGAGCACTCGGGAAGATTGACTGCCGTACCGTAAAAAATATTCTGTAGTTTTGTGATTGGTTTGGTAATCCCTCTGTCTATATTTCCAGAGTAGTCTCTTTCATTCCTTTTCAGACTCCTTAAACGAAAAGGTCCATCTGAGCACTTATCACTTCAGGCTCATTAAAAATCGAGGGTGACTAGAGTCATCTTTAGCTTTTTCTTGACTCTTAAAAATTGAAAAAGCAAGTTGTGTCAAAGCGTCATAAAATTTATTTTAATCGGAATAACATCATTGTTCCCTCGTTGGTCTTAGGTTAAGAAAATGGAGTCCACCAACCAAGGATTTCCCCTTGGGGGAAATCCTAGTCCTTTCTCCTCTTGGGGAGATGTTGGTGCACCTCATATGGCCACATTGTCCCTCCCAGGACTGACAATTAGTTTGCCAATATGGCTCTTCTCGACCTCTGTCGTTCAAACCACCGCGATTCCTGAGAAATCAAGTTAGACACTAGATGATACTAGAGTTACCCCCCAACCTTCTACTTCATTTGTTTCTCCCTCCCCTCCTTCCTCTTCGCTTGGTGAAGCTGGTAAAGCTAAAAACCAAGTAATTGAGAAGAAGAAGAAAGGGAAGGAGGAGAAGAAGAAGGAGCCAAAGGCAAAAAGGGGCAACCATGCATCATCTAGCGAAAATCCACACACTGCATCGTCCAAACCTATATCTCCATGTGTCATTTGCAAAGGGGACCACTATCATCGAGATTGTCCTTGCATCCCTCAGATCTTAAGGGACTGGTCTCCTCGTTTGCAAAATCCGGTGTCATCAACCTTTGATGATCATGTTGAGAGTACACCGTCAACTAGTGAAAACGAAGTCTCTGGGTAGAAAGGAAAATATAAATTTCCTTTTAGACTGTGTGAAGGTGATCATGCCATCCGCCATTGTCCCTTCCTGGACGAAGCTAAAAGAGTCTTGGATAACCGTCCTTCTTCACTGCTACAGCTTCCTCCTGGATACAAGAAACTCTTGTCGAGTCCATCGCTAGTTGAAAATCCGACTAACACACCTTTGTTGTCGGTCGAAACATCTATCATTGAATATAAGCCTTTTGAGTCAACTCCAGACCAAATTCATCAGATCGAGACGACAGTCGACCCTGTCTTGTCTTCAGAAGGTCCATCTTTGGATGATACAGTCACCGAAGAGAATGAGAATGACACTATTCAGATTCTTTTCGTAAGTGCATACTCCAATGAACATGGGGGGAATTTACCCATTCCTTTACCACAGGAAGGAAGTTCCATCATGGTCATATTCGGCCGTTTATTCGGTCCCACCTTCGAGCAACCTAGTCGTTTCCTTCGATTGGAATCTACTAGGCAAACCCAATTTACTGTCTAATGTACCATTCCGAATCATTCTACAAGCTTACAAAATGGTCATGGTCGGTACTATCATAGATGAAGGGGCTTCTGCGAGTATCCTTTCCTCAACTGCTTGGAAAGCGATCGGTTCGCCATTGCTTCTACCTGAGATGCGAAATTTGACAGGCTTCGAGAAAGGAACCAGTCAAACATTAGGAATCCTTCCAAATTTTCCTATAACTTTTAGAGGGAAAACCATTTATCTGAACGTAATGGTAGTCCAAGGACGTTTATATTATAATATACTCTTTGGGCGTGACTATATTTATAGCATGGGAGCCATTGTCTCCTCACTCTTTCGAGTAATGTGTTTTCTGCATGAAGGCCAAGTGGTCCAGCTCATAGACCAGCTTTCATTCCCCGGCTCACACATAGCTAATAGTCAAATGCCATCCCTCACTGGTCTTTTCACGCAAGGAATGTCTCATCAATCTCCAGTTCATCCACCTGAAGAGCACGAGTAATTCGGTGGCCACGACTGAAACCCAGGGGGCATGCACCCTGGTCTGCTTCGGCATTTGTCCAAATGGACTAAGCCGGAGAAGTTTTTCTGTCTGCTATACGGATGGAGACTATCTTGCAAATGTGAGAACTTCTATATGGTAGCCAGGAAGCTCTATTTCACTATACCTGGGGGCATGCAAACCTTTTTGCATGCAAGTGAAGAGCGACCATTTATTTTCGTAGTTTGTAGATTCTCAACCCTTTAAACTCGTAGGATTGGTCGTTCCTAGCTTACATAAATAAAGGATACGGAGCAAAGTTTTGGATGGTGCAAGCTCCTTAAAAATTGAACCTATCGATGGGACATCCTTATTAGACGACTAGCACGAGCAGTTTTACACAAAGTTCAAGCTCGTTAAAAATTAAACCTAAGCAATGAGCATATGTTCTGCCAGAGTTTAATCTCATTAAAAAATGAAGCAATCTCCAGTAAATAACCATTGTGCATGCATTATCATCAACTTTTGAGCCTTGGTCGTGTTCTTACCATCACCTCCACTCTGTTTTAGCTGATCATATGCCTCCACTTGATTGTTTACCCTTTTGAGGAACAACTACGACGAGTGATTTTGTTATCCATCCTTGTGACACTGTTGTGATTGGAAAATTCCAAACCTTACCTGGAATCAGCTGCTACCCGAAAATATCACTCGTTCCTCAAAAACGAGTCTCCTTTAAGCTATTTTCATATGACTCGTAAAATATGAAAAGATTTCTGAGCAATTGGCCTCTCCAGGTCGTTAAAGCTATCGGAAGTGCTATCCCTCCTCTAGATTTTAATCTTTTTGGATATGAGGGATTATTACACAAAAAGATCGAGCGCTTGCCTTGTTCGGCTCGTTAAAACTATCGAAAATTCATCCCTTTCGTATTATTTTATACCTTTTCGGACTTAAGGGATTATATGACGAAAAAGGATTACTAGAGCTTCCTTTCTGTCCCTTTTCAGACTCTCTAAAATTGAAAAAGACCGAGTTTTCTTTGTCGTTAAACTCGTTAAAACCAATAGCGACAAACTTATCCATAGAGACAAGAATGAGTTTCACTGTCGCTAGGCTCGTTAAAACAGAGCGGCGGGTTTTCCCAAAGGGAAAATTATAGAACAAGCATATCTTATCCTCCTCAAGCTTGATAAAAATAAAGAGGTACTGGTCAACAATGACTGGGGAAAATTGGGAAGAAAACTTGAAGAAACTTTATTGGTAGCAAGTCGCTCTTGAACATGACACTTTCACTCCATTACCATGTTTGAGTCAGGTTGGGTTATTCCGTTCACTAGTCATATTACCATTGGTCCATCGTACCACCCATCTTTGGGGTTAATGCTAACAATATATTTCAGTGTCGCTGATATGTTCAAGAGAAGTCGATCAGAGAATTCACCAACCCAGCTTGTGTCTCACCCACTACAATACCTTCACGCTTCATTCTTTCATGACCGTCACCTTGAACCCTGTATCATCAGATCATTTTCACCTCCACAAAATCATTTTCTCTGTTCCATGTCGTAGATGTGGGATTCATTAAGGCCCTCCTACAACAGGTCACTTCTTGTTGATGACAGCTCATTATCCATGAAGTCGATCTAGGAACAACCCTTTCGGTACTTTGAAGCTTGCATGCCTCAATGGAAAATTTCTCACTTCCAGCGATAGGTTTACAGCAATGGCCTTCGACCAAAAGATTTTGCATGGTGTTCGACACCAAGTCCCATTTTCACACCACGGGAATTGTACTGTAGTACCTTGAGGGTCATCATCATTATCGGTGATTCCTCTCGCGCATGTTAATATCTTACATCATTGGCTGGTAATCAAGCGATGTCTTTCCATGTTCGACTCCGAAACATCTTTTCACATGGATCGACTTGTACTGCGGGTGAAGATTGAACGATTTTGAAGACCCTGGATCTAGTTTCATCCATCCAGGCTACGATATATTCAGGAAAATAAAGGCATCAAATGTACATCATTGCTGCACAGATGATCATTTGAATCAATGGATGATGGCTCTATCAGAATCATCAGTCTGCTACACAGAAGGTTGTCTGTCTTATGTACATGAAAGTGAATTTATAAAGTTGAGCATGGGAATGCCCGCCTCAGCTAGATCATGAAAATATTATGAAGATAATGTGTTGCATTGTATCTTATTACAAGTCGCCTTCCAGTTCGAAAAACCTTGGATCCTCATGATAAAGCATTTCACCCGACATCAAAAGATTTACAACCTCATGCTTTAAGGGGCAATTGTTATAGACATATTTGGGCACTGTAACCCCAATCATATATGTCCATAAACAAAGGGACTCTGAGTCCCTAAAAGTGTTGTTTCATACCCTAAAGGAACAAGGACAACTGATAACATCATCTCCCAGAAGTTGTCCATGGAATACTGCTCAGAACTAGTCAAAACTGGACCATACAGACTGCTCAGTGCAGAGGGTGCAATGCATCTCACCTACCACATGCAAAAAGTGTGATGCATACTAAAAATCCCTTCTGTAGGGTGCGATGGGCAAGAGTAGACAAATGGCAGAGACAGTTTGCAAGGTGGAATTATCATGGAATCTTCCAGAAACTTCTTCTGTGACACTTGCCTTTCTGAATTCAACCAAGGTTGAATAAGAGATCATGAATCTCCAAGTGGAACAAAGAACTATCAGAGAGAAGACACTAATCAAAATCCTAGAAGCTGACTCACCCCCCTGCAATCATCTATATATGGATCCCTCATCCCAGAGATCCAAAGGCTAGAATTTTGCATCTTGTAAGGAAGTGTTGTTGCTTTCTTGGTGGAACATCATAGTGTTGGGTGATCTAAGCTTTTAATGAGGTAAAGAAGGGCTTTCATGCTGGGAGGATGACGCTAGATCAGATCAATGGGTTGTAATCCTCTCGTCTAATCTTTATATCAATAAATCTATTCAAGTTTTCCTCCACATTCTTGTATGTTTGATGATATATGCATTTGTGTGGTCAATATATATCTGGTCCTATATCATTTATGATTGTAGATCTCTATATTTTGGAGGTATTATGCTGCTTTGACTTTACAGGTACTCTTTGAAGTGGAGTAATCAAGGAAGTAGCGGCAAAGATCCGTCAGAGGGGAGAGGGAACAAGCAAGGAATCAAGTGAAAGATTGAGGTTGGTATTATTTGATCCTCTCCTATCTACTTCTCATAAAGGAAAATGAAAGTAACTTTAGTTTGTTTGTTTCTAAGATAACTACCCATCTTAGTGGGACTAGCAGCGCTGCATGGACACTAGATTTCCTGATAACATCGCAGGCCTTATACATCTGTGGCTCGTAGGCCTCAAAAATGTGGAATGCTAGACCTATGCACTAAACAAAACGATGCTCATGATAGCATGTAACTGCTTAGACTACATGAGTTAGCAGTCGGTGGATCTGATCTAACACCCCCACCGTATGCCTCTGGTACTGGTGTGATACATCACCCTTCTAGACATACTCTGGGATCCCATGGGTCAAACCCTCAAGATTCCGTGCAATATCCTCCTCATTGATGTTTCCCTCCTAATAAGGAGAGACATTGAACTACCGAGAAACATGCCTACCAATCGGGGACATCTCGGCAGGGCGTTCTGGTCCAACATCTACATTCATAAAATCAAAATGTTGTGAACACATATGTCTCAAAAACAATAAAAAAACATCAAAAATTAAAAATTGTTTGTTTTTTACCTCCATCATCATAAACCTCCCCCTCTAAGAGCGACATATCTGGATCTCCATGGAATTCAATATCGTTGTAAGGCCAATCCTCCACTATGATCAGCGGTCATCATAGCCACAAGAAAAAGGCAGCCTTATAGGACATCTATTGGCCCCTAGTAATCGTATGCATCAACTCACTCCAACGAACCATCAGCAGGTCTCGTGGCATCGGCAGGTCCACCTCAACCAGCTGTTGTGGAACAACGGAACCTACTCCAGGGAGAAGATCACTAGCATAGAACTGTAACAAAAATGCTTCATGCTTCTCGCCTTAGCTTTTTATAGCTAGCACTTCATGTTGACTTTCATAGCTTCCGCCTAGTTGAAGATAGTGGATGTCATGCAATCGATATCATACTGAAACTTTGACTTGTTGGTCTCATGACATGCTTGAGACCTAGCGACTCTATTGATGGTTAGTGGTAACACTCTGAACACAAGATCCTGAACTGTCATAATCTTGATCTTGCCACTTTTTGATTTGAGAGCTTCTGGGCAATGTTCGGCAAGTAGCATGGTCACACTTGCCCCAATCAACCTCAACCTCCATATAGATTGACTGGTTCCCCTCTCCGGGATAGTCTTGTGATGAAATAAATGTCTGAAGTTTCCAACTCCAACTCTTGGTCACCAATGATGAAAATTTCTTGATTCACGTCACATGGATGGATAAAAAACCACAGAAATTCAAGTTGAGCCCATAGACCTAGTGCAAGAAATAATTTGAGGAGACCACAGTTCCTCAAAGCATCCAAGAAATTTGGGTTAGCCATTACTTGAGTGTCAATATCATCATGCTCGTGTTCCTTCCAATCCACCATTTTTCACGTTTTTTTCCCTGCAAAAACCATATAATCAAGTAAATAATCATCTTTGGCCAGAAAAGATTGGATTCAAACAGTTGAATTGAGAAAAAACATAAAAATTCTTTTTTAACAACAATGATGCGACTATTTTAAAAACAGTGGCACCGACAGTGCAGTTGGCAATCTTAGCAACCCCCGATCAGCGCGATACCATGTCCAGAAATTACGTTGACCGAGGGCAAATGTTTTTTGGCCAAAACCTCCCCATGAAATCCAAAAAATAGATTAAAACATGTTAAATAGGTATGAAAATGGAGCTTAAGGTCTTGGCTCTTACCTGCAACTGATGGCTAAGTGAATGACCTCCTGGATCTCCCGTAATCTGCTTCGGAAAAATTAGGGTACAAGTGGGTAAAAAGCTCTTCACACAAATGTAAAATGGTTAGTGGTAAAAAATTATTACTTTTGCCTCATTTTATTCATTTTTTCATGAAATATTAGGGTTTTTGAGTATTTTAGACCTATTTTTCCTTAGAACTGGATAATACATTTACCCTTTTGTGCAATGATAGGTGACGGATTATCTATAATGGTACTGGAGTCATGTTTTAGCTCTTTTATCGACTCGTAAAACTCAAAATGAAAATATCGCGGCATATTTTTCCCTTTCTGACTCGTAAAAGAGAATAAAATGGGGGGTCTACTTTCAATCTCTTTTCTGACACTTTAAACACGAAAAGATTATCGAGCTCTTGTCATTTTGAACTCATTAAAGGTTGTGAAACATCCTTCACCCAGTATACGTTTACCCCTTTTTCAGGTTGGGATGAACTATTTACGAAAATGGTACTCCTGGACTGGAATGGTCAAGTCGTTCTCTCAAATATCATTTTCTACCTTTTCGGGCTTGAGAGGCACAAATGTACAAAAAGGGACCATGTGGAGTTTTCTTTTCCGTGTCTTTTTCAAACTTTCTAAACATGAAAAAGATATCGATTTAACCCTTTTTTCGGACTTGTTAAAACATTAAACAACATTGGATTCGTCACCATGACGAACGTGAGCTTCTCCTTCCTAGGGGTCATTAAACTTACTAGGTCGGATTTGTCCGAAGGATGAACTTACAGGGCAAGCAGATGCTATCCCCTTCAAGATTGCGATAAAAAATAATTGGGGTCCCTGCCAGAAATGGTGGGGGAAAATTTGAAAATTCTATCAGTTGTGTCGGTAGCTCACTCTTGAACTTGACACTTTCTACTTCGTGTCAGGTTGGGATGCCCTCCTTTTCATTTGACCTTGCTGAGTTGGGCCACTCATTTTTTCCTTCCATTTGATCTCTACCCCATCATCATGACCATCGATCCTATGGATCCAACAGCTACCAAACTCCGGAATCATGCCACCGATATGTTCAAGAGTCATTCCTTCTACAGTTACATTTACTCCCGATTCTCTGTATCATCTGCAATCATTTGCATCCCTTTGTCTCGTGTTAATGATGTGGGATACATCATGGCCCTTCGTTGACATGGTCACTTCCTGTTGACTTTAGCTCATTATCTGGGAAGTTGACCGAGAGACTTCCTTCCAGTACCTTTGAGCTTGCATGCCCTAATGGAAATTGCTTTGCACTCGATGACAAGTTCACATCATTGGCTTTCGATCGGGTGATTTCATGGGTGTTCGACATCAATTCCTTTATTCATATTTCGTGAACTGTGCTGCCATTACCTTCAGAGTGATTGTCATTAGTGGTGGTTTCTCTCACGCTTTTTCACAGTTCACATCATTGAACAATAATCAAGCAACTTCCTAGCATGTTTGAATTCAACACGTTCATCCACATGTTAGGATTTGTACTTTGATCGGGTCATTTGGAGTGCAATACCCTCGGCTAAGATTACACAAGTTCAGGTTGTGAGGAAATGTGACAAGGTCATGTTGATATACATGTCTCTTTTAGATGGATGGCTGCGACCATACCATGAGTTGTTATATGTGATCCTTCTCATCATTTGATGGCTGCGACCATACCTTGGTTTCATAATGATCCTCTCTACTGGATGGTTGCGCCCATGCTTTGGATCCATTTACATGATCATTCTCCGGATGGATGTGTCCATACCATGATTCATGTATCATTATTCAGAGTTTGCAATGATGTATATGTATCTATGCTTTCTTGTAGGTTTTCTGATGACGGACTCTGGCTCCCCGCTTCCACTTGTAAAGCATTTCACCCCTCACTCTAGTTCGGCCTTGATGCTTTAGGGGGCATATGTTACACAACATTTTTTCACTATCCCTGTACTCCCCATCTAAAATCTTGGAGGACCTCTAGAGTGCACCCAACATGCTTTCCCACCATGAAGAAACTCCCAGTATGTCCCTCTTCATGAGCATAATAATTCCCCTTTGCATCATTTCCCAAGAATCTTCCTTCTATCCCAGCTTACAAGATCGGCGCTACAGACTTGTTTCCTCCTCATGCCTATTTGTAGAGGTTAAAACTAGCCCTCGTGCTGTTCAGAGCGACTGAGCTCTTTTTCAATCACGTCCATCCTCTTTTGGGAGGTTTTTTAAATAAGTAGTCAAAGCTTCCATGTCTAGAAGCTTTGTAATAGAATTCTGGTATATGGTTGGACCGGATAGAGCCGAGGAAGTCAGTTTGGGCTCCTGTCCCCTATTACGATGAAACAACCTCAAGAGATAAGACCTTCCCCCATGATGAAAGGAACCATCTCCCATCCATCCAAGCTATATAAACCTCTATTTTTTCCCAAGAAAAAGCTAGTTGGAGTTTTGGAGCAAGTTTGAATGATCAACAAGTCATCTATAGCTTATAGCTTTCTATTGTATGTTTGAGGGAGAATAGTGTGATTTTGGTTTTGTTTGAGACTACATGGAAAGAGGCCTTAAAAATTCTATTGTTGGGGCTATCCATGAAGTGCTAGCATAAGTGTGGGAACCTGGATACGTCGGAGGAGACTAGGAACGTCAAGGTACCAATTGTAATCTCTTTCTGATTTATATAAATGCAACTATTGATTGATTTTCTACATGAAATGTCATTTTACATCTTAATGGATTAATTTTCCTTGACCTATTAAGTAGGTTGAATACAATATTGTATAATATCACGTTTGTTGTTGTTGTTTTCTTGTTTCAGGTATTCGAAGGAAGGAAACGAAAGATAGCTGGAGTGAAGAAGCAGGATATTCACCAAGCAGAATAGCGTTCTAAGAGGTAAGACCTCTTAATTGATTCTAGCTTAAGGATATTTTTCGTAGATTGTTTTTTTGTGGCTAGACCCGCTCTCTCGGGCCAGAGTAATTGTTTGTGTCCACACCGAGAATTTGCCTGCACCACAGTAGCCAAGAACCCCTTACTTCTGTCAAAGTGCCTGTAAGCTAATATGTTGAAGCCATAGTAACCTATGAAAGGAAAGGAAGTCTGGTTGCAAAGCAGCATTCTCTAGCCAAGGTGGTAAGGAATGACTCTCATTGTTGAGTGTTTGATGTTGAAAATAACAACAAGAAATGTTAGAAAATAACATCTAGAAATTCTAATTTAATTTGTCCTTGAATTAAATTGAGAATTTTTTGGGCTCTGTTATATTCTTTCCATGTAGTTAATAGGGGGTTTGAAGGGCATCTGTAACCCCACTTTATGGGGTTTAGGGCTGCACCTCGGAAAATTTTGGTTTTGGACCCTATGTTAGGTTGGGTAGACCCACCTATGGTTTTGAGCACGATTTTCGCACATGTTTTTTGGACGCGATGGTTTTCGGTCCATGGTATTGGATGTGATGGTTTTTCAGTCCATGGTATTGGATGCTTCGACATGTATAAATATGTGTTGTAGCATTGAAAGGAACATAATGAAAAATCAAGCTGGTAGCCCCGGTTTTGGGATCTAGTGGGAAAATATCTGTGTATATGTGTTTTATGTGTTATGCTCTTGCATTGTTTATTCTTCTATGTTTTATAATTCGTATGCAGGTAATTTTTGTACGGGGTTAAAACCTACATTTGGTATCAGAGCTATTTTTGGCTTCAAGGGGATGCCTTTGTTGCTGAGGGGTTTCGCTCGGGCCTGTGGTAGACCCTGTTCAGTGGGAGATCTGCAAGATCAATTCTGGTGGTGAAAGAAGATGGCTAGTGGTGGAAATATAGAGACCAAGAAATTTAATGGTCAGAGTTTTGAGTTATGGAAACTCAAGATGGAGGATCTTTTGATGGATAAAGATTAATGGATCGTGTTAGATACAGGTACTAAACCAACGGGAGTGACCGATGAAGAATGGAAGAAGTTGGATTGGAAGGTAAAGAGAAAAATGCAATTTTGTGTTTCAGATTCAGTATTGCTAAATGTATCAGGGGAAGCTACGACAAAGGATTTGTGTGACAAGTTAGGGACTTTGTACCAATCTAAGTCTCTGGTGAATAAACTGTTCCTACGGAAAAAACTGTATAACCTGAGGATGAAAGATGGAGACTCAGTGATAGAGCATCTGAATGCATTTAATACTATGGTAAGTCGATTAGCATCTGTTGATATTAAAATTTTAGATGAAGATAAGTTCATCAGTTTGTTGTGTTCTCTACCAAATTCGTGGGATAGTCTGGTTATTACAATAGGTAGCAATGCAACTGCCTTGCATTTTGATGAAATAGTCTCATCCTTGTTGACAGAGGAGATGAGACAGAAAATATGGAGAGCTAGAATGGTGATGCCTTGTCTATATGAGGACGGTCCCAGAAGGAAAACAAAAATAAGTCATCGAGTGGGAGATCTAAATCTAGAGGGAGATCTAAATCTCCAGGAAAACCTACAAAAGTGGTGTGCTAGAAACATGGAAAGGAAGGGAACTTCAGAAGGGAGTGTAAATCTAAAGCTCCAGATAAAGGAAAGGGACCTGATGATGCTCCTTTTGCAGAGGCAAAAACCACCTCAGATGAAGGTGGGGATGTGTACTTGGCTTCTTCAAGTACACATGTAGATCATGAGGCATGGTTGATTGACTCAGGTGCATTCTTTCACTTCACTCCCGTAGAGAGTGGTTCTGCAAGTATGAGAAATACGATGGTGGTGATGTCTTCTTAGGAGATGATAGGAAGGCTAGAATCATTGGTCGCGGAAAAGTAAAGTTGAAGTTGCAAGGTGGAAGGGTTAGAACCCTTTTGGGTGTTCTGCATATTCCTGCGTTGGCCAGAAATCTGATTTCTGTAAGCAAGTTGGATGATGCAGGTGTAAAGACAGTGTTCGAGAAGGATACCTGCAAGATGGTTCGAGGAGCACTGGTATTGATGCGGGGAGTTCGGATTGTAACTCTGTACAAGCTGCAAGGTAGCACTGTTGTTGACGGGTGCAATAGTTCTATGGTTCCTGAAAATGGAGCAGAAAATCTAGTGGTCTCTAGAGAGAAGAACATGTTGTGGCATCAAAGGCTTGGACATATTGGAGAGAAGGGCCTTCAAATACTTCATGGTAAAGGTATGGTAGAAGGTATGAGTAATAGCTCTCTGGATTTTGATTTCTGTGAAAATTGTGTATATGGGAAGCAGAATCGGGTGAGTTTCCCCTCTGGTGGTAAAAGGGCAAAACAGATATTAGAACTTGTGCATAGTGATGTGTTTGGACTTGTGAAGGTTCCATCACTGGGTAAGTCTATGTACTATGTATAATTTATATATGACTTCTCAAGGAATACATGAATATATTTCCTTAAGAAGAAATATGAAGTCTTTGATAAGTTTAAAGAATTTAAGTCTCTGGTGGAAAACCAGACAGAGAAGAAGATAAAGGTGTTGAGGACAGATAACGGTGGATAGTTTTGCAGCAAGGAATTTGAAGAATTCTGTAAGAAGTGTGGTATATCATGACAGAAGACTACTCCATGCACACCTGAGAAAAATAGATTTGCAGAAAGAATGAACAAGACATTGATGGAAAGGGCAAGAAGCATGTTCAGTGGTGTCGGGTTAGGACAAGAATTCTGGGCAAAGGCAATGAAGACAGCATGTTACCTGGTCAATGGATTACCTTCATCAGCGTTGGAGGATAAGACTCCACAAGAGGTATGGATTGGTAAGAAACCCTCTCTTTCACATTTGAAGGTATTTCAATGTGATGCATATGTACATGTTCCAAAGGAGAAACGAACCAACCTGGATAGTAAATCTGAAAAGTGCATCTTTATTGGGTATAAGGATGGTTTAAAGTGTTATAAGATTTGGAACCTAGTAACAAGGAAGGTTGTGTATAGCTGAGATGTGGTTTAGAGAGGTGAAAAATGTTATTAAACATGAAGTCCAACCAAAGGAACCTGAGAAGATAGAGTTTGAGCTTAAGGAGGAAGAATCACACTCTACAACAGAGGAGGAATCAGAAGATGAAGAGCCACAAACTCTGGGTGTGAGAATATCAGTTCATGAAAGAAGGCAGCCGGAAAGGTATAGTCCATCTGCTTTCTGTTCAAATTTTGCTTTATTTGTTACTGATGATGATCCCAGAATTGTGAAGGAAGAAGTAGATTTAGATGATGGAAAACTCTCAAAAGAGGCCATGGTTGATGAAATGGCATCTTTGCACAAAAATGAGGCTTGGGATCTGGTGGAGTTGTCGGCTAGAAGGAAACCCACTGGCAGCAAATGGGTGTTCAAGAAGAAGACAAATGCAGAATGAAAGGTGGAGAAATACAAAGCTCGGTTGGTAGAAAAATGTTATTCCCAAGTGCCAAGAATCAATTTTGGTGATATTTTTTTCTCATGTTGCCAAGGTAGCTTCTATTAGATTACTTTTATATGTTGTTGTTGCTTTTGATTTTGAGGTAGAATAGATGGATGTGAAGACATCATTTCTTCACGGGGATTTGGAAGAGGAGATCTACATGAAGCAACCTGAAGGTTTTGTGGTGAAGGGCAAGAAAGAAATGGTATGAAAGTGAAAGAATTCTTTGTATGGGTTAAAATAATCACCAAGGATGTGGTATCAGAAATTTGATACATTTATACCAGAACTTGGCTTCACCAGAAGCAAAGCAGATCACTATGTGTATTTTAAAATAAATTGGTGACTGTGTTATTTATCTGGTCTTGTATGTGGATGATATGTTGTTGGTTGGAAATGACAAAGAAATTATCCAGGATTTGAAGACCCAATTGTCCTCCAAATTCGACATGAAAGATCTTGGTGCTGCAAAATATATTTTGGGCATGGAAATTAAAAGAGACCGGGAAAAGAGGAAACTCTAGTTAAACCAGAAGAAGTATGTCGAAACAATACTATAGAGGTTTCATATGCAGGATAGTAAACCGGTGAAGGTTCATATTCCTATAGGTGCGAGGTTATCTGTTGAACATTGTCCCAAGACACAAGAAGAGGAAGAGGACATGTCATGTGTTCCATATGCAAGTGCAGTCGATAGCCTGATGTATGCAATGGTCTATACTAGACCAGACATGGCACATGCAGTGGGAGTATTGAGCAAATTTATGTCAAAACCAGGGAAGGAGCACTAGACATCAGTGAAGCGGGTTTTCAGGTATTTGAGTGGCACTAGCGATTATGGTTTGTGCTACCAAGGAAGACCAAGATTGGACAAAGTTTTCGATATCTGTGGCTTTGATGATGCAGACTGCGCTGGAGATCTGGATCAGAGAAGATCTACAAGTGGGTATGTGTTTAACCTATTTGGAGGTGCAGTCAGTTGGATGAGTAAGAAACAATCTGTAGTGGCACTATCAACTACAGAGGTAGAATACATGGCAGCCACTCATGCAAGCAAGGAAGAAGTTTAGTTGTAGAGATTGTGTTCAAGTATGGGGTTTGTACAGGGAGCTATAAGGATAGATTGTGACAGCCAAAGTGCAATTTTCTTGGCAAAGAACCCCACATATCACTCAAAGACAAAGCACATTGATGTTCAGTATCACTTTGTGAGGGATATGATAGAAGACAAAAAGGTGTTGCTGGTAAAGGTGGACACTTTGAAGAATATTGCGGATGCATTGACAAAATCTGTGAGCTCTGAGAAGTTCTCTTGGTGTAGAGAAACAATGGGCATTGTAGGTCTGGATAAATGACTAAGCTCTCTTGTGGCCCCCTTCGTTGCACTAATTTCTTAGCGAGGGGGTCACAGGGGGTTTGAGGGGTGCAAGTAACCCCCCTCTATGGGGTCCAGGGCAGCGCCTTGGAAAATTTTATTTTTGGACCCTATATTAGGTTGGGTGGACCTACCTATAGTTTTGTGCATGTTTTTTGCACATGATTTTGGACATGATGATTTTCGGTCCATGGTTTTGGATGTGATGGTTTTTGGTCCATGGTATTAGATGCTTCGGCATGTATAAATATGTATTATAACATTGAAAGGAACATAATGAAAAATCAAGCTGGTAGTCCCAGTTTTGGGATCTAGGGGAAATCTCTGTGTATATGTGTTTTTATGTGTTATGCTCTCGCATTGTTTATTTTCTATGTTCTAGAATCATATGCAAGTAATTTATGTACAGGGTTAAAATCTACAATCATCACCCAACAAACCTATCCAAAATATCCTTGAACATAATCATGAAAATTTTTCCTATCAGGTGTGGCATGGAATGAGGCCCCTAAATCTACCACTCAGGAATCAATAATATTTTCTAAAGAAAGACTCAAAGCATCTTGCAACACATCACCTGTCACATTCGCTTCGTGATTGTTTTCTTGTTGTGCGTCTCCTTCTTTTCCCTTTTGAAACTTGCAGTCTTTCTTCAGGTGTTCTTTCTTCCCACATTTCCAGCACACTATCCCTGATCTAGACTTGGATCTGCCTTTCCTTGACTTATTACGATATTCTGGGCTCTTTCCTCTTTCCATTTTTCCTCCCCTGGTCTCTGCAATCAAAGCATTACCTGATGTCTCACTAGATCTTTTCCGTAGCATTTCCTCGCTAAGGATTGCACCAACAACATCATCAAACTTTAAAGTACTAGATCCAGAGATAGAGTTACTAATGGCCATAACTAAACCATTCCAACTTTCTGGCAATGAGCACAAAAATAACAAATCCCTAACTTCATCATCAAAAGTTACCCCTACAAAACTTAACTAACTGGTAACTGTATTAAATTCACTTAAATGATCAGCAACAAATCCACCTTCTGACATTTTCATATTAAATAAATGCTTCATAAGAAATACCTTATTTGAGGCTGAGGGTTTTTCATATAGTTTGGCCAATGTTGACATTAAACCCTCTGTTGTGGTTTCCTTTGAAATATTAAACGCTGTCGATGCCACTAGGCACAGCCATATTGTTCCAAGTGCCTTTCTGTCAAGAATATCCCATTTTGTGTCTGTCATACTCATCGGCTTCTTTGCCTTTCCACTCAATGGTTGGTACATATCTCTCTTATGTAGATAATCTTCCATCTGCATCTTCCACAGCTGGTAGTTTTGGTCATTAAATTTTTCAACCCTAAACCAACCATCTTCCGCCATTTTTCCCACTTGAACCAGGAACCCTTCTCTCCTGCGAGTTTATTAGCCAAATAGACTTTTGGCTCTGATACCAGTTGTTAGAAAATTATATATTACAGAGCAATGGAACACATAAAATATTGCAGAAACATAAACACAAAAAATGCATAAAACAAGAGAGACACTGATATACGTGGTTCACCCAATTTGGGCTACGTCCACGGAGAAACAGCCAGTCTTCCTTTTATATTATCTAGCAAACTAAAGAGATACAAACTACAGCAAATCTATTGTAATTCCCTCTTCTCTCTCACTTAATCTCCTCTCTCTTCTCGCTCAGAATACTGATCTACATAGACGTAATAAAAATTCCCTCATATATAGTGAGGGGTTGTCTTCTAGGGAAAAAAAGAACCCTAAATTAAACATAACTTCTACCATCATATCTCCGCCTAATGAATAGCCCAGATTGACTACGAAATTACAACATTTTACAAGGCAATTTTACATCTATTTTTAGCTTTAGGGGTGTTGACCCTGATCCCCCCACCAGGGGCGACTCCCAAAGGTCACAGCCACCCCTCCACCGGACCCCCCCTGCAGTGTATATTTTACGGACGATGTTGCTACCACATTACAAACTAGGGTCCAATGTGGTGATACCTCTAAATAAAGAAGATAATCAGGCTCCACACCCAATAAGAAAAACCTGATTGTTGGCTTTGGTCAGTGAGTTTGATTTTTATATAAATCACATTAAAGGAAAGGAAAACAAAGTAGAAATTGAACTCAGTAAAAGTCTGTAAGTGGTGTTTGGTCAATTTAGAGTGTCCTAAATTGCTACATTAATTTGTCAATCCGGGATTCGTAAGCTGATGAAGTGTGGCGCACTATATGTGCAAGATAACCTATCTCTTACTTTTTGTCGTTTTTGGTTTTTGTATTTTGTTTTGGGTTTATCTTTGTTGATTTCCTAATGTGAGATGGAAATTATAAAAGACAAATATTGATATAAATGTTCAAGGCAATGATGTCCTTTATAATGATTTCCAAAACTTCAAACTTAAAAAGGGTTTAAAACATGCAATGATAAAATTAATTAAAAGAAAATGAAAATGTGCCACTATACTAGTCAAACAAACAGTGAACTATTGATCATGAAACCATTATCCCTGTTGCTGCTATCTAAATACAAAAGAAACTGCACCCAAAGAAATCCAAAATTGTAAGTAAAGTAAAGCTGAAATCAAATTACATCAACTCATATTATGACCTCTCGCCATTAGTCTCGCTAAGGCTTTCGAAGGTAATCATAAACAACTTGAGCAATCTGATATCTAATTTGCATAAAAGTAAACTAACATCAAATTACACACTCACACTTCAATCCCTCACCATTAGTCTCGCTATGGCTTTCGGAGGTAACTGATAATGACATGAGCAATTTAATATCTAATTTGCAGAAAAGGAAACTAATATCAAATTACACACTCATACTTCAATGCCTCACCATTAGTCTCGCTATGGTTTTCGGAGGTAACTGATAATGACATGAGCAATTTAATATCTAAGCCAACTAATAAAGCCAATGAACAGAACTAAAATAAACAAAACAAAGCTGGAATGAAAACCTAAGAAATATAAGTCAGCAGAAAGATAAAATTGATTCCATGTCATTAGTCATTGTAAAACTATGTGCAAATGCCCGGGCTGTCTACTGTAATATGGAACAAATACACTGATCAGCATTAACAGCAATGGAAAGCATGTAGAATTATGGACAAAAATAAAACGTTAGTACTATAAAAAATGAAATATATACAAGTGAATGAATATGGTATAATGAATGTAAAAACATAGCATGAAACTATACAGCAATAAACAAAACCTCAGTGTCTGCAGGAGCCCTCTGCAAAACCTTGGGCAACAGCTATCAACCACAAATTATGCTCAGAAACAGAGTCTTCTCATATATTCAGAATGCAGTCATAAAGACGAAACAATGTCACAGCACAGTGGGATCGTTAACAGTCAACAATACCTTCAAAAAAGACTAACTATGATGCATATGGAGACACATTATTTATAACAGAAAGCTACATAATTGATTTCCTAAAAACAGCGCTGACAGCGGACATGTGAACGACAACGTCCACAGATCTAGCATCATGGCTGCCGAGATGATGCAATCTAATGAAAGAGGCTTGTTGGATTTACATCATGGGTAGCCTACAGGTGTCAGCATGCCTCCAGAAGTCTAGAAATAGTCATGGAAATCTTTCACATGCCTGGAAACAGAGTCCTGTTACTGTGGGATTCTTCCGTTGACCACCACTTGACCACTGTTGACTATGGCCTCTTCTGACGAATCCAGCTAGACCAATGGGACACGAACCATGTCCACATCATTTCCAACTTGCCCATGCGGCTCGATTTTCCTGAAGACACCTACAATATAGACTTTAACAAAAACAGCTGCGGAAAGTGACAAGATTCTGCAGCTCATAAGCAAAAATCTAGTTCAAACAGCAACATAAAGACATAGTCAAGAAACCACTTTATTTCTCTTTTATAACTAATATTCAATGATATTGAGAGCTTAGGAGGTTCAGGTAAATGGAAAGAAGCTAGAAAAAGGTGTAGGAAAGATGCAAGTTTGGGACTCAACATATCCCCACTGTGAAGGTGTTACATGTCCCCATGCAACCAAAATTTTGACTATCCCCCCTTCAAACCATATGTTCTGAAGCTTCTGCCACTACATCCAGCCCCCTTCTTCTCTTTCTTGGTGCTGCTAACATCCTGG
Source organism: Pinus taeda (assembly GCA_000404065.3). NCBI lineage: Eukaryota > Viridiplantae > Streptophyta > Pinopsida > Pinales > Pinaceae > Pinus > Pinus taeda. The sequence continues at coordinate 438 of APFE031307406.1, read as the reverse complement.
GCTTCTTCATCAAGCATCTGAATTTAAGATTAATCAGAGCTCTACTTATCTTCTTGCACTTTTTCTTCAATTTCTTGTTCTTTTTTTGCCATAGTCCAAGATGTAGCATGGTATTGTCATGAATCATCTTATCCAGTCTACTCTGCTCCTTTAATGCTTCATTTTCATGTTTAATATGTCTGTTTAGGACCTCTAACTCAAAAATTTCTTGTTTCAATGACTTGATTTGAGCTTCTTGTGTTGGATGAGGTATGGATGAAGAGCTTGGTTCCGTGGCCTTCTTTTCCAGGGATTCTATATAATCATACATCTCCTGCTGATTCGGGTCTATGTTGTATATCTAAACCGGAAATATTATGATAATAGAAATAACCCAAGAATAACAAGATAGAAATAGATATAAATGCTTCTTTATTATCAAACCCTTAAGGTAGGGCA
>APFE031307404.1:14169-26276 GCA_000404065.3 Pinus taeda | reverse complement strand
AAGAATTCTATAAGAAGTGTGGTATAGCACGGCAGAAGACTACTCCATATACACCTCAGAAAAATGGAGTTGCAGAAAGAATGAATAAGACGTTGATGGAAAGGGAAAGAAGCATGCTCAGTGGTGTCAAGTTAGGACAGGAATTCTGGGCAGAGGTGATGGATACTGCATGTTACCTGGTCAACAGGTCACCTTCATCAGCATTGGAGGATAAGACTCCACAAGAGGTATGGACTAGTAAGAAATCCTCTCTTTCACATCTAAGGTTATTTGGATGTGATGCATATGTACATGTTCCAAAGGAGAAACGAACCAAGTTGGATATTAAATCTAAAAAGTGCATCTTTATTGGGTATAAGGATGGTTTAAAGGGTTATAAGCTTTGGAACCCAGTCACACGGAAGGTTGTGTATAGCTGAGATGTGGTGTTCAGAGAGGTGAAATATGTTATTAAACATGAAGTCCAACAAAAGGAACCTGAGAAGATAAAGTTTGAGCTAAAGGAGGAAGAATCAGACTCTACAGCAGAGTGGGAATCAGAAGATGAAGAGCCACAAACTTCGGTTGTGAGAAGATCAGTTTGAGAAAGAAGGCAGCCTGAAAGGTGTATTCCATCTACTTTCTGCTCAAATTTTTCTTTATCTATTACTGACGATGATCCCAGAACTGTGAAGGAAGAAGTAGATTTAGAGGATGGAAAACTCTGGAAAGAGGCCATGGTTGATGAAATGGCATCTTTGGACAAAAATGAGGCTTGGGATCTAGTGGAGTTTCCAGCTGGAAGGAAACCCATTGGCAGAAAATGGGTGTTCAAAAAGAAGACAAATACAGAAGGAAAAGTGGAGAAATACAAATCTTGGTTGGTAGCAAAAGGTTATTCCAAGGTGTCGGGAATTGATTTTGGTGATATTTTTTCTCCTGTTGCCAAGGTAACTTCTATTAGATTACTTTATTTGTTGTTGCTGCTTTTGATTTTGAGGTAGAATAGATGGATGTGAAGACAACATTTCTTCACGGGGATTTGGAAGAGGAAATCTACATGAAGCAACCTGAAGGCTTTGCGGTGAAGGGTAAGAAAGAACTGGTATGCAAGTTAAAGAAGTCTCTGTATGGGTTAAAATAGTCACCAAGGATGTGGTATCAGAAATTTGATACATTTATACGGGGACTTGGTTTCACCATAAGCAAAGCAAATCACTGTGTGTATTTTAAATTAATTGGTGACCGTGTTATCTATCTAGTCTTGTATGTGGATGATATGTCGTTGGTTGGAAATGACAAAGAAATTATCCAGGATTTGAAGACCCAATTGCCCTCCAAATTTCGACATGAAAGATCTTGGTGCTGCAAACTATATTTTGGGCATGGAAATTAAAAGAGATCAGGCAAAGAGGAAGCTCTGGTTAAACCAGAGGAAGTATGTCGAGACAATACTGCAAAGGTTTAATATGCAGGATAGTAAACTGATGAAGGTTCCTATTCCTGTAGGTGTGAAGTTATATGTTGAACAATGTCCCAAGACATAAGGGGAGGAAGAGGAAATTTCCCATGTTCCATATGAAAGTGCAGTCAGTAGCCTGATGTATGCAATGGTTTGTACTAGACCATACATTAGACATGCAGTAGGAGTATTGAGCAGGGTTATGTCAAAACCAGGAAAGGAGCATTGGACAGCAGTGAAGCGGGTTTTTAGGTATTTGCGTGGCACTAGTGATTTTGTTTTGTGCTACCAAGGAAAACCAGGATTGGATAGAGTGTTGGATATTCGTGGCTTTGTTGATGCAGACTCGGCTGAAGATCTGGATCAGAGAAGATCTACAAGTGGGTATGTGTTTAACCTATTTGGAGGTGCAGTCAGTTGGATGAGTAAGAAACAATCTGTAGTGGCACTATCAACTTCAGAGGCAGAATACATGGCAGCCACTCATGCAAGAAAGGAAGTAGTTTGGTTGCGGAGATTGTGTTCAAGTATGGGGTTAGTACATGAAGCTATAAGGATAGACTGTGACAGCCAAAGTACAATTTTCTTGGCAAACAACCCTGCATATCATTCAAAGACAAAGCACATTGATGTTCAGTATCACTTTGTGAGGGATATGATAGAAGACAAAAAGGAGTTGTTGGTAAAGGTGGATACTTTGAAGAATACAACAGATGCTTTGACAAAATCTGTGAGCTCTTAGAAGTTCCCTTGGTGTAGAGAGACAATGGGCATTTCAGGGCTGGGAAAATGACTAAGCTCTCTTGTGGACCCCTATGGAAAGAAAACAACAAGTTGGATAATGTTGGGTTGCGTTATATTCTTTCCACGTAGTTAACAGGGGGTTCAAAGGGCACCCGTAACCCCACTTCATGGGGTCCGGGGCAGCGCCCCAGAAAATTTTGGTTTTGGACCCTATGTTAGGTTGGGTGGACCCACCAATGGTTTTGTCATGATTTTCGCACATGATTTTGGACGCGATGGTTTTCAGTCCATGGTATTGGATGCAACGGTTTTCGGTCCATGGTATTGGATGCTTCGGCATGTATAAATATGTATTGTAACATTGAAATGAACATAATTAAAAATCAAGCTGGTAGTCCCAGTTTTGGGATCTAGTGGGAAAATCTCTGTGTATATGTGTTTTATGTGTTATTCTTTCACATTGTTTATTTTTCTGTGTTTTAGAATTCGTATGCAGGTAATTTCCATATGGGGTTAAAACCTACAATCCTATCCTATCCTACCTTGGAGTTTTCATCTCGTATCCCTTGAGCTTATCCTCCCATCAAGAGTGGATCTCAAGCCCTAATTGGTAAAAGGATAAGAATTCATGAACTACCTCCTTCACCTATATATTTATTTCCATCCATAGGCAAGGGGTTGGCTTTTGGAGAGTGATTCTACCTTTATGTTGTTGATGTAAGATATATATTTCCATGCATAAGGGTGATTATAGGTGCACTTTGTGACAAGGAAAGGACAATTCAACTTGGAGGAGCTCTTCTAAAATATCAACACCTATTTCTGGTTGTAACTCACTCCATTTCTATTAATGCAAAGTGTTTTTGGTTTTCCTATATATGATGTTATGGTTTCATATATTTCGATACCATATTGATCTATTGAATAAAGATATTTAATGATGCTACATAGATTTTGTGGATCATTGGCTTGTGTTATCTGACTGTGCAGGTTCTAATAATAGTGATTAGAGCTCGGATTAGAGCAATCAAGCCAAGGAAGGAGTGAAGCATATGATAGATTCAAGGTAGGTTGCATCCCATTATCTATTTACTTTAAGGAAAACATTAGTCCCTTTGTCTTTCTATTGTTTTAGTTCAGTCCACCAGGCCTAGGGAAGATACTTTTGTCCACAGTCATCAATTCCGCATAAAAACCACCTTGGAAGTGTTGGCAAAATCCACAAACGATTTTGAAAACCAAGAACAAAATCCTCCTCTTAACAAAGGATATGGGGATGATACAATTGTTCTTTCTTATGACCTCTTCAATGGATTAGATGGTGATGACTGATTTAGATAAGGAGGAATAACTCAGAGATGAAAACATGGCAGACCAAGATTTGGCTTGGATGGCCTAAGGGCCTCTTTCTCTCCTGGATAACTTGCATAAGATGCCCAAGCATCTAGAAAATATGCTTGTGAAATATGATCCTAACAAGAGGACAAAAGCAGAAGACCATCTCAATGATTTTTACTTGCATTTACAAATGATGGAGGTAAGGTATTATGATGTTTCCTACAAGATTTTCCCATATGCACTAGAAACAAGGGCGACATCATGGTACCATAGTATGCCTGTCAATTCGATCCACACCTGGAGGGAGTTCAAAAAATTGTTCCTTGAGAAGTTAGTTGATGAAAAACTCCCACCATGCTACTCAAAGAACTCAGAAGTATGAAGATGGGGGAAAAGGAGAAAGTGAAAGAGTTTAATCAAAGATTCAATCGTCTATTAAATAAATTTCCCCCAAACACACGACCACATGGTTCTATCACTGTTGATTATGACACAACTACCTTACCCACTAGTATTTCCCAATTTGTAAAGAGAGTTGCAAAAGAAAATTTGGCCTTGAATTTTTTGAAGAAATCGTCATCGAGAAGGACTTGCTCATAATTGGGGTCATTATGAATGATGAGGAATCAAAGGACTCCAATGAGACTAGTAGGAAGTCGCAGCCTTCTTCTAGTAAGGCTAAAGAGAAGGAATCATCAAATATCAAAATCTTGACAAGGATGGTGAAGACGCTCACCAATTAAATTTTAGAACTAAATAAAAGGTCAAGTGAGACTTCTGCTAGTAGCAAGCCTTCCAAGTCCATCCCTTTTCAAAGGAATAATAGTAATAGCATAAATCAACCCAACAAGTCTGCACAAAGTACGAATTTTGTGATGAACATAGAAAGTATTAGCATGGATAATTATTTGTTCTTTTCGTCAAGAATATCATTCACAAAAAACATGCGCTAAGTGGAATCACAACATAAACGCTTTGGTTGCACACATTTTAGACACTCTATTGGCATATGAGCAAACAAAATAGGCAGAGGAAATAGAAGAACTTGCGGCGGCTGAAGAAGTCAAAGGTGTTGGACATGCAGTAACTGCATATAATTGTATCTTCAACATTGATAAGAAGGATGTTGAGGAACCTCCATAGAATGAGCCCACTCCTCGGAAGCAGAATGGTCGATATAGTCTAAGGAGTAAAGGGCCTATGTCCGAACAAGAATTGACTAGGTAAAAATCAAAAGCGAAATTATTGAGAAGAATCTCGTCACCCATCAATCATGCTCAGAGTACACAGAGTAAGTATGGAGATGTAGTTAAGTCCAAGAACACTTCCTCGAGTGGCAAGAGTAAGTCTAGCATTCTAGAAGTGTCAAATAAATCCACCCCTCCAAACACTTCAACATTGCCTGCTCTAGGAGAAAAAATTAACTATAATATTGTAGAAGATATGAAGAAGACATGAGCTAACATTTCCATCTATGAGCTCGCCAGGATTGCAGTCCAGCGTGAAGTTATCGTCCATACCTTTTATCGACCTTTGATAGGTGATAAAGATTCCTCCTCTCAAAAGGTGTCAAGTAATATTTTTGGTCCCCATGAATCTATAGTAAATGCTTTAACATTAGAAGATAATACTCTTTGCCCGCCATTTGTATTAATGTTTGAAATTTTCAATTATAATTTCCACAATTGTTTAGTAGACTATGGTGCATTTTTAAATGTAATTCCTTTATCAATAGCAAAGTAAATAAATACAAACTGGGAGAAAACGGATCCATAGATTGTCTAGCTGGAGAGGTCTCTTGTCCCAGTTATTGGTGAGCTTAGGAATGTGCTTATTAGATTATCGATAGATCAAAGAGTTCGCCAATGTATAAATATTGTAATTGTGGACATACATAAGCCTATGGCGTATTACTTAGCAGAGATTGGTCTAGAAATCTACATGGATATTTTGCCACAAACTAGTCACATTTTTGGCTTCCATATAAGGGTAGCAATAATTAGATTCAAGTGAACATTGATTCATAGATGAAGCACACTATGACACCAATTGAGGGCCACAATGAGCCTCTCACTTTCACTGATTTGATTTTTGGGAATTTTTTTCTCGAAACTGACCTCGGGTGTTACCAAACGTTGTCATCGCCCATACCACCATTTACAAAGTTGGAACTCCTTCTTTGTTCTCTTGTTGGTGCAAATGAAACCTGTAATAGCATTGCTATAGATAGCATTTCAGGATATATTCCAATTTCAATTTGTCCTGGAATTAAAATTGAGAATTAAAATTCGAATTTAGTCTCACCAGTTGTTTGAAAAATAATTAATTAATTCATCTTGAGTTAATTAGTTGGAGAAATTCAAACATGAAGTCTTTGTGAAGACATGCAATAGTTATCCCTTTGATTGAGGAAGTTATCCCTTAATTAAGGAGATAAGGATGAGTCGTATTTGAGTTTTAATTAGTTAGCTCAGTTAGCTAAGTTAAGTCCAGTTAAATTAGTCCCAAACAGTTGGAGGAACTAATTGTGAGTTTAGTAAGTTAATGCATGCATGCATGCAACTAGTGTTCTCTAGATAACTGAATATTCTCTCATAAATAACTCATGCATGTCATTTCAGACAAAGACCCAATTGAGATTAAAGACAGGGACATTGTACTATCAGTTGGAGGAATTTTCCTATAAAGGAAACTCATCCATGCAGAAGGAACAAGGTTCCTTGAGGATTGCACAGTTTCTACAGAGGTAGAGCAGTGTGTGAGGTGATAATCACACAGGTTACAGCTAGAGGACCCAGAGGTAACTGTGCAAGGATATAGGAGGCTTGGAGGGCAGAGGAGAAGGTTTGTGAGAAGCCTTGTTTGCCTGTGAGAATCCAAGAGGATTGTATTGAGAGCTGGCTAGTGGTGAGAGCTAAAGCTTTGTGTAATTTTGATGTATTTCAACCTTGTATGATAATATAGATAGCAAGGCTTTTAGCTAAGGCTTTCCCTAGAGTATTCTTCTGTGTTGCATGTGTATTGTTTCTTATTCTCTGTTATATGTGTTCTGTTTGATCTTGCTCAAAATCGATTAAGCTTTCGCAAGTTTGATTGTAGAAGTAGATGAAATATTTTTCTTTAGTACATTGCATAATCAGTTAAATCTACTGTGAGAATTTCTACATGGTATCGGAGCTAGCTGATCTATAGCGAAATTTCTACATGGTATCAAAGCAAAGGTGATTAGAGCTATGAATAGCATATTGAGAAAGGAAAAGTTCGAAGTTTGAAGTTCTTGATTGCAAGTACAAAATTGATTTCATATCACATCTCAAAGTTCACCAATGGCGTTCAATGGATTGAGACTCAAGTATGCCCTGGATGGAAGCTCAAATTACATAGCGTGGAAGGATCACATGGAAGTGGTATTAGAATACAATGGTTTGAAGGATTTCGTTGACCAATAAGTCCCCAAGCCAGCAGCAGCTAATGCCCAAGAATTGGCGAAATGGAAGAAGTGTGTGGAGAGAGCGAGGAGGATTCTTCGGGAGGGAGTTCGAGACCATATTGTCTCGAGTCTCCATGGGAATGAGACTCCATTTTCAATGTGGAAGACATTGAAGGACCTATATCAGAACAACAACAACCAGAGGAAGCCGGTGCTCAAGGACAAGCTTCGGAAAATGAAGTGTGAAAAGGGCGACACGATTTCTACATATCTGAACAAGCTCACCACCTGTAGAGATGAGCTTGGAAGTGTAGGAATAACGACAGTCGATGATGATATTGTGAGTCTTTCTCTCCTCGGTCTTCCTAAGAGTTGGAATAGCTACCAGGACTCAGTGAATGGAAGAGAGAAATTATTGGATTGGGAAAGACTGTGGTCGGATCTCATGCAGGAGGATATCAGGAGGACCACACGAGATGGTTCTTCATCCAAGGAGGATGAAGAAAATCTGGCCTTAGCAAGGCAAGGAAAGGCAAGGAGAAGGATTCTCATCCCAAATCGAGTTCTTCTCATGGAGGGAAGAAGGGTGAAAAATCTAAAGTGAGTTGCTTTAATTGTCACGAGATGGGTCATTATGCGACTAATTGCCCATCGAAGAAGTCCAAGAAGGGATCCTCAGAAGGATTTGAAGGTAAGGCATTGGCCTCTTAGTTCGAGATGGACTTCACCCTCATCACATGCATGGTTTTATCAATGATGGGTTGTGGTTGGTTTCTTGACAGTGGAGCATCATTCCACATGGCTAGTGATAAAAGTTTATTTAGTACCTTGGAGGAGAAAGACCTCAGGATACTCATAGAGATGGGTGACGATGAAAGGTATAGTGTTTCAAGAGTGGGCACGATTGCTTTTTAGAGGGAGCATGGAGCTTTTATCACCTTGATAGATGTGAAGTATGTGCCTGGACTAAAGAAGAACTTGGTATCGATCGTGATGTTGGAGTACAAAGGCTATGATGTTGTCTTCAGTAAGGGAAAGGTTTTCCTTACACACATCACCACAAGATAGGTGAAACAGATCGGTTCATGGGTACAGAACCTATATGCTCTTGAGGTTCAAGATGCATGCAAAGCCTTGAGAAGCAAGGCCAATGTTAGAGACTTGGTGGTTGAGAGGGAGACTACATTACCTCTCAACATGCAATCCCATAAGAAGTCTCAGACAATTGTGGAGGAGCCACAATTGGAGATGCTGAGAGGAGACCGAGTGGAGGCAAACACTCATGTGCCTGGGTGAATCATATATAACACAAGTTGTCGTACGGCTTGCTCTTGTTGTGAGATATAGCTAACCCTGCCCCATTCAGTGGTCCCCATTGATTATTTCCCTCCTTGTGTCTTAGGCCCCTTCGATTAGGTCCCTTGGATTATATTTATGTGTCATTGTAGTAACTCTAGGGAAATTTCGAGCCAAGTCAATAGAAGGATCACATGCAGCCATACCTCCAAGTGTGAGGTGGGGTGATGTGAAGTGATAGTCCCATGAAGGCTAAAATAGGGGCAGGATCCTTGAGGTACCTAGCCTCTTTGATTAGACCTTGCTACGGGAGCCCCAACGAGGAGTAGCGAGACTGGTTGAGTGGGTAGAGACAGATGCAGATGGAGTGGTAGAGGGAGATTCAACATCAGAGGGTGTTTCTATCATAACATGGAGGTCATTTGGGAGATCAGTTACTTACTTCTCAGTAACTGAGTTGTAGTGCAACATTGGGTGGCATGATGCAACATGATGAGAGGAGGTGTAGTGCAAATGCAGTGCTGGGAGATAGGACCAGCAGCAGCATGGATGCAGTAGGAGGAATCAGTGTGATTGATGTAGTCAAATATCAAAGTGACAGAGGCTAGAGCAGTCAGACACTGAAGAGCACATAGGTGTAGAGTTTTTCAGTCGATAGATCAATAGCAGTCAAAGACTGTTAGGGTCCCACCCTAACCCCCTTATCTATGTAATGGGACCACGTCATAGTCAAGAGTAAATAAAGCCCATATTAATAATTGTAAGTGGTTAATCCGCAATTAATAACGGAACCACAGTTAGTTACAAATGGGTCGTAGTATTAGATAGATGGTATTAATAATACACATTATTGGCTCGTGGTATTGCACATAGGAGTCATATATAAAGGATAGAAACTCCCAGCGAGGAGCATCGTGTCTTATTTTGTAATCGAGCTCTGCTCTATTGGAGGTTTCCCCCTCGAAGAGGCAAGTGAACATTACTCTCTGAATAATAAATTCATTGCTATTCTGTGTTCTGGGTATCTTTTCTCGCATATTCTGTATTTTGGGTCTCTTTTCTTCGCATATTCTGTATTTGGGTATCATTTGCAGGTTAAGAGCATAACAAGTGGTATCATAGCACTTTCCAGGGCTGGTGGGATCTCCATTTAGTAGCAAAAAAAAATTTGGCTCGAGACATGTTCCGGCATCTTTAAACCACAGGATCTGTCGTTGAGCGCATAAATCTGCGGATTTGGGGAGGCATGCACGCAGGAAATACAAGAGGTGGTCACATCTGTTGGACTCCCTTTTAACCCCTGTGGGTACCCCTTCGAGTAGTAGCGCATTAGACAGAACCGTGCACAGACTGTCTTCCACGTACCCTCTGGGTATATCGGAAGCCCCATAGGCTCCCTGAAAACCTCGCCATAGATAAACCAGTGACCGTCTTGCGGCTACTGTACACTGAGAATAGCACTCGGAGAGATTACTCGCCCGTACGATAGGGTAGTCGGGTGGTACGGCTAAGGGTACGGTCAACCCTCCTCAGTTAGAGCCCTGAAACATTGGGCCGAGTACTACTGCCAGACCCTTATGTATATTGCGATCTGTAGCACCTGACACTCCTCAAGACCCTAGTTTCCTTTTTTACTCATCATCTCTTCCAGATCCACTTGAGCAAAGGAGTGCAGCAGCAGCAGACATCGGTCCCAATCAGCCAGTTCTGATCTATTAGATTCATTAGATCTGCCAAAGCAGTCAGTTCAGCCGTCCAGCACTACCCGATCCGCCATTCAGATCTCTCAGATCCACCAAACCAGAAGCGTTGTGAAGGGTTCCTATACTAGGATATAATTGTCGCAGGAATTTTGGCCGCATTGACATTTTGAGGATTTGGCGACTGCAATATTGATCAAGAAGGAGTAAAACTCCGTTAGTAGTAAAAAAAAAAAAATCTGAGATCTTCCGGGACTCTTATTGGTGATATAGCCCATTAAAATCAGGACGACGAGCTGAGCATGGTGGTACCATTCAATTAATTGTGAAAATTTTTTGGCGGTCCCAATTTTTCATCTGGTCGGTGTATGGTAGCAACTAGAGCTCAAGCGATCGCCAATGAAAGGATGGACAAACTGGAAGAAAATGTGAACAAAATCCAAAATCAGCTTCGCAGACTAGATCTGGATAGAATGAACAGAGAGCTTAGCGGACTAAGTATGCAGCTACAGAGTCTTCAGGCAAAAGGCAAGGAGGATCTTATGTCAAACGGCAAGGAGCAAGCCCACGAGGAGGGGTATAATGGCCATGAAGGCATTTACAGTGAATCTAGCCACTCTCCTCACGTCTGGAACACCCATCCACCACCCAGTCAGCGACCTCCTAAGTTGGATATGCATAAACTTGACGGTTCTCACACATCCACATGGCTAGCACAAATGGAGCAGTATTTCAAATTGAATCATATCCTAGATGATGCAACTAAGCTTATGTTGGGGAGCATGTACTTCGACAATGAACGGTGGCAATGGTGGGAATGGCATCAACGTTGCAATGGATACTTTAGGACTTGGACCCAATTTACCAAAGCTCTTCGAGATCGCTTTGAACAAGAAGACTCTTATTTGGGTCGTCTCACTAAGCTCCAACAGACTGGTACAGTGGAGGAATATATTAATGCTTTTGAAGGCTTAGATTTCCGCACTAAGGGTCTCACAGATGAGTTCTACACGGAATGTTTTATCAGCGGTCTTAAAGAAGCCATCAAAGCTCAAGTTCTACTTCACCACCCTCCCATGTGGATGGAGGCTTGCCAGGTAGCTCGTAAGGTGGAACGTGCATTAGCAGCCCAATACAGTCGCCCAAATTTCCCCGCTAAAGTTCGTCCCCCACAGGCTCACAACACGACTCAAACACTTAAGGTCCAAAAGGTGTCCCCTGCGGAAATGGCCAAAAGAAGGAAGCAAGGACTATGTTACTACTATGATGAAAAATACTCTCCAGGTCATAAATGCAAGGAGCCCAAATTATTTCAAATAGATGCCACTGACTACAGCTTAACAGAGGAAGATCCACCACTGGAGCAACATGAGCCGCTAGAGGAAGACAACCAACAGGACAATATCTCTGACGAACCAGTTATTTCGTTGCATGCCTTGGCAGGGATTTCTTCCCCTCAAACGCTCAAAATCAGAGGGTTTATTAAACATCACCCAGTAGTAGTCTTGATTGATAGTGGAAGTACACATAATTTCATCCATAAAAAAGTCGTAGAAATGGTGAATTGTTTTGTACGAGCAGTTTCAAAATTCCAAGTTCAAATTGCAGATGGAGGCACAATGAAATGTGAAGGCTGTTGTGAAAATTTCAAACTTCAAATGGGGGATTATCAGTTGAAAACCCACATGTTTTCCATACACATGGGGGGTTGCGACATTGTCCTCGATGCTGAATGGCTCCGCACTCTTCGGCCAATCACAATGGATTTCCAGGAGTTGTATATGAGCTTTAAGCAGAACAACCACACACATACCCTCCGTGGAATCCAGGCAAGAGCCCCCTCTATCATCAGCTCACATAGGATGGAAAAATTGTTAAAAAAGGGCAATCATGGAGTTGTAGCTCAATTTAATGCCATCCAGGTATTCGAAACCAAGCCGTCGCCAATTCATCCTGAGATGCAACAGATTTTAAATAACCATCTGCCGGTCTTTGACAAGCCTCAAGGGCTTCCACCCTCGCGAGGGAACATGATCATAGCATCACCTTGGTTCCAGGGGCCCAACCCCCAAATGTGCGCCCATACAGATATCCGTTCACCCAAAAGAACGAAATAGAAAAAATCATCAAGGAACTTTTGGAAGCAGGGGTCATTCGT
>APFE031307404.1:0-11357 GCA_000404065.3 Pinus taeda | reverse complement strand
AAAGTGCTCTGATACCACTTGTTGTAGATCTAACCCAGAAATATATGAAAATATAAATAAACCCAAGAATGAAAATATTTGAATAGATAGTAATGCTTCTTATTATCAAACCTTAAGGTAGGGCAACACCATACATTCACTCCTTAAGGAAGGAGAATACTCCACAAGCCATATGCTTGTTCATACAAGAATACTTCTCTTCATATCCCTCCATGTGGAGTCTCTAGCCTCTATATAGGCCTCATACATACAATACCATGCATCATTACCATGGTTTCCTCATACCATCAATTAATACCATGGGCCCCTTACATTATTATTAACTACTTGTGGTCCCTTACATGGCATGGGTTAACCACCTTATTTATTACTATGGCCCATCCCATTATTACATTATTACCTTGGGTACCTCCCTTGGTACCCCATATTACCCCCCCTAGGTATATAACAAAGACTTTGATGACAGAGGCATCATTTTGATTCAGGTTGGATGTTTTTTTTTGCTAGAGTTGCTGAAGCAACAACACTTGAGAGAAGTGTTGCATGCAGAACATTCCAAAGGTTCAGGATCGGGATTGAGTTGTATTCCTTTCTTGTTGAGAGGGAGTGTTGAAAATAGCAACAAGAAATTCTAAAAAAAGCATTTCTATAGATAAAATTTCAGGATATATTCCAATTTTAATTTGTCCTTGAATTAAAATTGAGAATTAAAATTCGAATTTAATCTCACCAGTTGTTTGAAAAATAATTAATTAATTCATCTTGAGTTAATTAGTTGGAGAAATCCAAACATGAAGTCTTTGTGAAGACATGCAACAGTCATCCCTTTGATTGAGGAACTTATCCCTTAATTAAGGAGATAAGGATGAGTTGTATTTGAGTTGTAATTAGTTAGCTCAGTTAACTGAGTTAATTCCAGTTAAATTAGTTCCAAACAGTTGGAGGAACTAATTGTGAATTCAGTCAATTAATGCATGCATGCATGCAACTAGTGTTCTCCAGATAATTGAATATTCTCTCATAAATAACTCATGCATGTCAGTTCAGACAAATACCCAGTTGAGATTAAAGATAGGGACATTGTACTATCAGTTGGAGGAACTTTCCTATAAAGGAAACTCAACCATGCAGAAGGAACAAGGTTCCTTGAGTATTGTGCATTTTCTACAGAGGTTAGAGTAGTGTGTGAGGTGAGAATCACACAACTTACAGCTGGAGGACCCAGAGGTTATTGTGCAAGGAAATAGGAGGCTTGGAAGGAAAAGGAGAAGGTTTGTGAGAAGTCTTGTTTGCTTGTGAGCTTCTAGGAGGATTGTACTGAGATCTAGCTAGTTGTGAGAGCTAAAGCTTTGCGTAACCTTGATGTATTTTCCCTGAGGCTTTCCCCAGAGTTCTTCTGTGTTTCATGTGTATTGTTTCTTCTTCTCTGTTATATGTGTTCTATTTGATCTTGCTCAAAATCGATTAAGCTTCCGCAAGTTTGATTGTAGAAGTAGATTAAGTATTTTGCTTTAGTACATTGCATAATCAATTTAATCTACAGTGAGAATTTCTACATGGTATTGGAGCTAGCTAATCTATAGAGAAATTTCTAAATATAGGAAGTATCTTGGTAGCTCATAATATTTGGTCTTTTTATTTTGAAGGTTCAAAGGCACAGGACGGTTCCAGTGCAGGGTGTGTTCTTACAGACCCGAGCAATACGAAGCATATCCTTGCATGTCGTATGGAGTTTGAGTGGACCAATAACACTGCAGAATATGAAGTGTGCCCGTACTCATATTGAAGAAATATATAGACTTAAAGGTAGAGTTTCTGAAGGTAATCGTTGACTCAAAGGCGATCACTCGTTAGGTATGAGATACTATACATTGTGTTTCACTGCATCTTAAAAAATACTAGCAGGAGGTATGGAATTTCATAGATCATTTTAAATCTTTCAATGTTGTCTCTACTCATACAGTTAGAAATGTTGCAGCAGATGCAATAGAAAATTTGACTGTTAGGATGTCGCCATTGAAAAATGGTTTTTCTATTGAAATTTTATATAAACCATTTGTTCCAAACAATATTACTAATTTACATGTTTTCAATGATGACCAACATATACTACACTTTATGGTTAATGTTGATATATTCAAAAACGCTTCCATATAGGAGGATGAGCACGATCGAGCTTTGCAGGAAGCATCCAATGAAAAGAAAGGAAACACTATGCCAAAAGGTGGGGTATCTGTAGAGAAATTATATGATTTGTAGAACCGGTTCAGAGGTCCATCCGACAGGAAGACTCGAAGTTCAAAGCTAGTATTTAAACAAGTCAACTTGGGAACCCCCACAAGATCCAAAATATGTGAACCTCAGTACCTGTTTTTCTCCACAAGAATGGCAATAATTTATCTACTTATTCAAATAGTATCGAGACGTGTTCTCATGGACATATAAGGACTTAAAGACTTATGACACTTGTATCATCTAGCACATAATTCCTATAAAAGAAGGGGTGAAATTGTTCCAGCAGAAACTACAAAAAGTTCACCCAACTCTGGAAACCCTTATTCAGAAGGAATTGAGAAAGTTATTGGATGCTCGAATCATCTTCAGAGTTAGACATTCCACATGGGTTTCAAACTTGGTCCCAATTAGAAATAAGTCTGGTGAAATACGTTTATATGTTGATTTTCAAAACCTCAATCGGTTTTCTGAAAAAGATAACTATCCAATGCCATCCATGGAGAAAATAATCCATATAGCATTTGGGTCTAAAAAAATTTCATTACTAGATGCATTTTCATGCTATAATCAAGTGCTAGTAACAGAAATTGACTGATTAAATACTACCTTCGAGACTAAATGGGGAATGTTTTCTTTCAAGAGGATGTCATTTGGACTAATAAATGTTGGTGCAAATTTCCAAAGAGCGATGGACATTGCCTTTCATGACCTTATAGGTCAAAGCTTCGTTATTTATTTAGATGAAGTTACCATGTTTTCCAAGAAACAATCAGATCATGTACGTCCTTTTAAGAAGACATTCAAGCAGTGTCAAAAGTATGGGATTTCTCTTAATCCTAAGAAGAGTGTATTTGGTGTGTCCAAAGGGATTTTACTGGGGCACGTCATAGCAAAGAGAGGAATCAAGATTGATCCCAAGAGGGTCAAGGCTATCATACAGATCATGCTCCCAGTGAATAAGAAATCCATGCAGTCTTTCTTATGGAAAATCAATTTCCTGAGGAAATTCATCTCTAATTATGCTCAGATAATCAAACCTATACAAGAGATGATTAAGAAAGATGTGGTATACAAATGGGAAAAATGAGAAAAATACGCTCTCTTAGATCAAGCAGGTTATCATCAATGTACATGCACTCTTAAGTCTAGATTATGGCAAGGATTTTATGTTCTATACGTTTGCCTCGTATTTTTCAATTGCATGTGTGTTGACTTAGAAAGATATTGAAGGAAATGAGCAATCGATTTATTTTATGAGAGTTAGTCTACAAGGGCCCGAATTAAATTATCTTTCCATTCATAATCTTGCGTATGCAGTATACAATTCAGTTAGGTATTTCATGCCCTACATATTGAAAGTTCACATGGTTGTATTTTTGCCTCATCCAGCAGTAAGAACAGTGTTCATGTAGCAAGAGTTGGGTGAGAAGAGGGCTAATTTGGTGACCTGTATTTAAGAGTATGACATAGAATTCAAACTAGTTCATACCATAAAGGGTCATGGAATTTATAAGCTAATCGTCAAAGCAAGATATGCTCTCGAACAAGATCTTTCAAGGTGGGAACAAGAAATAGAGATGTATAGTATTAAATGTGTTCCTTAGTCCACATCTACAACACCTTGGTATGTAGATCTATGGAAATTTTTGGACCATGGCACCTTTCCCTTGCACAAATCGAATAAACAAAAAAGGGAAATTCGTTTAAAATATTTATCTTACCAATTGGTTCATGGAGTGCTTTTCCAGAAGCACCACAATGGTGTCCTGCTGAGGTTCGTTAAGCCGCAAGATATAGAGAAGGTTTTGGAAGATTTACATGATGGAATGACAGGTGGCCACTATGTGGGTGACACCACAACACATAAGGTTATAAGGGTTGGTTATTATTTTCCCACTCTATTTAAGTATGCTCACGCTTATGTCTACAAGTGTCAAGCATGTTAGAGATGTATCAGCCATGATTAGAGGCCAGTCACCCCACTACAACTAGTAGTAGTTGAAGGACTTTTCCAACAGTGGGGCCTTGATGTAATCAGAGAAATTTTCCCTCATTCATCAAAGAAGCAATGGTATATCTTAACAACAACAGATTACTTCACCCGGTGGTCAGAAGCAGTTCCTCTCAAACAAGTAAATGATCAGTAATTCATCCACTTTTTGAAACAGAACATCATAACTACGTTTGGTGTTCCTACGTCACTTGTCTTTGATAATGAAAAATATTTTTCATCGTTAAAACTTTATGAACTTGCATCAGAGAATGGGATTATTTTGAAGCATTCATGAAATTATTATCCCTGGGGAAATGGTTTGGTTGAATCGACAAATAAGAACCTTATCATGTATAATCAAAGAGACCATTTTCTCTGAAAAAAGGAACTGGCATAAGGCTTTGACCAATTCTCTATGGGTTGGTCGTGTTACCCCAAAACCTTCCCTGAAAACCTCACCCTACTCCCTAGTCTACAATAAAGAAGCTATCTTGCCTTTGAAGTTGTATCTTAGGGCCTTGCAACTCTCTCAAGAGTTACAAGGTGAACCTTACCTCTTGGTTCAAAGAAGGATAGATACGCTACTTAAACATGAGGAAGAAAGGCACAAGGCCAAAGAACGTTTTTTCATACATTAGAACCATGTGAATCACTGGTTTGATAGAAAATCTACAGGGGAAAATAGGTTGATGTGGGAAACCTAGTTCTGAAATGGGACAAACCCCATGAAGGCAAAGGTAAAAAAACAAGTTCTAGCCTTTGGGGATTGGACCAACTGTTATTGTTGAAAATCTCGACCATAATTCCTTTAAGCTAAAATAGTTAGATGGGAGGATTAACCTCCTTCCCGTAAATGGTCAATATTTAAAACATTATTTCCAATAGTAGCTACAAGTTGCGATTGTATAGTTGTTTTTCTTCTTTTCTTTTGTTTGTGTCTATTTGTTTATTATGTATCTATGTCTTGTCATGTCTTTCTTGTCGATCAGTGTACATAAATAAGACCCTTCTGTAAAGTGCATGGCTCAAGAGACTTTTTAGTGCAATAAAGGATAAGTTTGGCAATCACAATGATTGGTATCCTTTTGTTCTCCTTCTTTGCTTGGGAAATGTGATAGGTTGAGCTAAGTCCAGATGGAAAATATGATTTTTCCAATAAGAGAACCTTGAGGGGACCTATTAGATTTGTGCCTATACTGGTATCTGAATTTCTCCACTTGGTATAAGTCTACTTTTGTGTTAGCGCGTGTCCAATTTAGTAGAGAAGGGATAAGGGGAAAATATAATGCCAGAAAATTAAAATCAAAGGTATAAATACACTTCTTTGAAGGGGAAACCTCCTCTTCTCTCAATAATTCAGGATCCTTCTTCTGCTCGTTGAAAATAATAAGTGTCAATGCAAAGTTCTATTAAAATAAATAAATAAAGGGTGGAAGAAGAGAAAGGCTTCATGTACAGGGAGGTGAAATAAGTGACTTCGTCAGGGTACTATCCAGTCTCGTTGGAAGTGAAGCAACAATTGTGCTCCTGAAGTGACTCCATCGGGGTACTGTCTGGGCCTGCTGGAAATAAAGCAACACCAGAGATGAAAAATCATATTCTGAAAATCATAAACTCGTCGTGCACATTAACCCTTTCCTGTATTGAAACAATTGTGATATAGTGTATCTTTTGTATGTGTTTTGACCAAATAGAAAAAAGTAAGATGCTATGTATAAAATGGGTCGAAAGGGGGAACTCGAGGAAATCAATACTTCCTGAAGGTCTGACCCTAAACTAAAAAACTTTCCCAAACAAAGAAGCTGAAGTTTGCCTAGTGTGTCGCCAAGTGTTGTTACTGCTACAACACCCTCCAAAAATTTCACTACATTCGAATTTTGGATCCTACTTCATTTTCATATTAAGTGACACCTCATTTTTCAAACTGTCATTAGTGTTGCTTTATATGTTATAAGTGTTCTTGAATATTCTCAAGTGTCATGGAATTGATTAGAACATCTCTAGGTGCATTTCATGGTCACAATATCTTTGTGTTATCAAATGACACTTTTGGGTTGCAGTCGCATACACACCACTAGTAGTACTTGGGGAACACGTAGAAAGTGGCATTTTGATGTATATTCATTGTTGGTCAATCTTGTCTATTTTTTCTCGATGAGTTAGTGTGGGTCGCTCTTGGTTCTATGTCTAAACTCATCTTGTTCGCCCCTTGCTTTGTCACCCAAACAAACAAACTTCGGTTGCAAAGCAAGCCCATTAAGGCCAAGAGCACACAAGAGAACTCTGAAGCCTTGGCGGGAGATCCTTTGTTGTTCATAAGTGCACCTTGCACCCTCCTTGAGATTTGGGCCCACTCCCAAAGCACGAATCCCCTTCCTTGTCCCGAAATGTTCCCTCCAAAATGACTAAGTCTTCCTTGAGCGCACTCCTTCAACTCGAAGAAGTGCACCATCCTTGAGCGCACTGACACACCCAAAAGACCCGAAGCTCAATCCCTCACCCTTCCCCTATGCACCTTGGAACCTTCCTAAGGCCTCTTAACTGCATGAGCACACCCGAAGGCATGAATTCTCATCTTTCAGCCTTCGGCAATGTTCCCTATGCCTTCCCTCTCTCCCTTGATCACCCAGGGCACTTGGGAAACCTAAAGCCTTCCCCTTCTTTCTTCAAACTTGTGACCCCTTGATTTCTTTCTTCCCTTGAGCACATGAGCGCACGCCGAAGCCCCAAAGCTCCTCCTCTTCAACCCTTTAGCCTTTCAAAGTGTGCCCATGTTACCTGAAGCACTTTTGACCTTTTGAACACACTGAAAAGGCGTAAACATGAAAATATGCATAAAACACGGTAGAATAGGATATTTTGAGGTTCATGGTTTCTCGTCATGAGTGATTGCAGAAACATGTATTCTAGGAACCTCATGGCAAGCATATACAAGGAAGATCAAGAAAAGAGGATAAATAAAGGAAGCATGAAAAGAACCAAGAACACACTTGAAACATTAGAAGAATTTTGAGGTGTAAAATGGGCCTCCTAAGGAATATATAAAATAATAGTGGAAATAATAAAATAATAGTGGAATGTAAAATAATAGTGGAAAAAAGAAAAGAAAAAATGTTTTTTCAACTTATCTCCCTATGGGTTTACTCAAATTTCAAGTGGGAACACTCGTTGGATGCAGAATTTGATTCCTCATCCAAGGAGTACCCATGTTGCATACTTTTAATGCTACACAAAAAATGAGAAATACAGATAAATAAATAAATAAAAACATTTAAAAAAAAAAAAATATTATTGCAATCACGTTTTTTCATGTATTTCTCAATTTTCGTGAAGTAGGGTCCATCGAAAGTATGCAACATGGGTACTCTTTGGATGAAGAATTAAACCTTTCATCCAACGAGTACTCTCACTTGAAATTTGAGTAAAACATTAGGAAGATAAGTTGAAAATACGAGTTGAAAAAGTAGCTTTATTATTTTATTTTTTTTAATCTTTTTACTTTTTCACTTCAAAAATGGTGAATCATCCCCCATGGTTGACATCATCATCTTAAATCTTATTGGTTCTTATGAAGTTTATTTTGGTTGTACATTTTTCTTAGGAGGCCCATTTTAGACCTCAAAATTCCTCTAATGCTTGATGATTGAAACACCCTAAAAACTCCAAGATTGAAGACCCTTTGGAAGGTGAAAGCGCCATGATCAGAAGATGAACAAAGAGAAAATAGGGTGGAATCTATGTCACCACTCGAGAAATTCCACGTCATTAGTCACTGTCAATCCCAATCATCCAAGATAGTGACGTGTCTAGTTTCATCATATGATGATGTGGAGGTCATGATGTATTATTGTAGTTATTGTAAAGGACAAATGCATGGAACCCCAAGAGTCATGTATGAACTAAAGAGTCATGGAACTCCAAAAGACATGCAATATCAAAAGTCATATGTAATTCCAAAATTCATTTGGAGTTCCAAAGGTTGTAAAAGTCCAACAGTCATTAGAAGTTATAAATTCAAGATTAATGAGGATGTGAAAGGTGATTCCTCAAGTTATAAATAGATCCTCATTCCTCATGTAAAGGACTTTTAACCTTGGCTTCTCCCATGAGGCGTTAGAGAGACAGAGTTAGTACTTTTTGGGGAGCAAGCAGTGGTGTTCATTGCATTTATGTATCTTGGGACTTTTGCTTAATATTGAAACCTTTCCAGGTCGACACGTTTTCACACATGGATTATGAATGTTCTAAGACCATTCTTTGAATGTTTATGGTTCATGTTTGTTTTCATTAAGTACTGGATTAGTTGAACTATTTTGATTACTTCAGTACTCCTTGTTGGAAATTTGTTGTTATGCTTATAATGATCGTCATATCCTTGTGAACTATTTCACTTGATGTTAGACAAACCTTTCTCTCTCGCATGTGTCTCCATAGGGTAGTACCATTACTTCTCTCTTGAGATGCTCACTTCATTTTTCCCCGCAGTAGAAGAACATGGATACATCGGCAATCGAACATACACAAGGCATACTAGCTTGCTCATTCGAAAGAACAATTTCACTTCTCTCTCATGTTGAGAGCTAAAGCCAAGGCATATATTTAAGTAAACGACAGTCGTGTTGTATTCCATATGGGACTCTTACACCAAACAGTGTGAGGTTTAGTTGGGGGCTTATATCGGGGAGTTCCCATGTATGTTAGCGGTATCCAGCACCATTAATAGGTGCATAATTAAAAAAATTGAAATTTCACAAAGTAGAAAATTATGAGTGTGAAAGTAAAGACATGTAAATGTCAGAAATATGTGAGGCATGAGTATTCAAAGCTTTCAGCACCATAGTTATCATAAAATGGCTAAGCGTGGATCAAATCTCATTTGAATGAATGCTTTGTATGAAGTGTGGGAGTGTAAAGTGAATACGTGGACATTTTTCAAATAGAATAATCTTCATACAACATGAATTTTCGCACAAGTTATAAAGATAGCCAAGTGTTTTGAAGCTCCACTTGATACTTAATAGAAATTATGACACATTGTGAATTGTGCAGAGGAAGGAAAAGAAGAAAGAGTTGGTGTGAATAACCAAATGTGAAAGGTGATATATGAAAATGGATCAATAATCCCTAGATGGTCTAGACAAGATTGGGCATCCTTGTGCCATCCCCACTTGAGTCGAAGAAGGTGTTTTTGGCTAGAGTTAAAAGCAATTTTAGGAAACCTCATCTTCCATGTTGTTGGAACCACGATTGTCATTATACCAAAACCTACAAGTCTTAGTAAATGGATGCATCACCAGACTTAACAAATCCTCGAGAGGTTGCTAGGCACATGTCGTAAAACACGAAATGAGCATTGACTTTCAATCATCCAACAATCTCTCCCGCAGTGTGACTCGGGTGTGTTTCAAACTCAAAACCTTTGGCTCTAATACTACTTGTTGGAATCACGATTGTTGTTACACCAAAAACCGCAGGTATTAGTAAATGGACGCATCCTCGAAGTTAATGGATCCTCAAGAGGTTGTTAGGCACATGTCCTGAAACACATAAGGAGCGTTGACTTACATTCATCTAGCACGCATTGCTTAACTTCTTCTTGCATATAGATACAGTAGTCATAATCATGCTTTCAACACAAAAAGACTTGCTTCAATTAGGAGGATAGGTTAAGATGTATTTCCTTTCATCTTAAGATTATAGGTCATAAATTGTTTTTAGATCTATTCTAACTCTCCCGTGACCCTCTGGAGATATTGCAACCCCAAACCTCACATCCATATAAAATAGTAGGAGTGACAAGAGTCTCAAAGATGAGTTTCTTTTTTATCTCAAATCCAAAGATCTATTGACTCTCAATTAGTTTCAAGTCCATAATAAGCTTTCCATTTCAATTTATCCTTTTCTCATTCCTATAATTCTTGTTAAGCTTGTGATGGATATCAATTTCAAGTTGTATGTATGAAGGAACTTCCTCCAAGTTGTTGTTTTCATATATGAAAGTATTGTATGTGATCTTACTGGATTTTATTATCGTGACCTTTGTTTTATCGGATTAACAGTCCATCTTGGAATAAAAATCGTGGAGACTTCTGAGTTGCTTGTCAAGGTAATATGAGGAGAAGAGTTATGGAAATACCAATAAGTGTGGGTCAACATAACCTACATCTTCCAAACACTCTTCTAGCTTATCAATGTTTATGCCAAAAAGAATAGGCAATCAAAGAGGCTCTTGTGCGAGTCCAATATTGCAATTAATTTCTTCTAACTAACTCTAAGTATTGTAGACTTGATAACAATAATTTCATACAACTTTCTCACAACAACTTTATCATTTCAATTTAGTAAAATTATAACTATGTCATATCGAAATGGCCACATATTATTTTAGACATCCTTAACTTCAAAATAAATTAAATAGGCGTTGTCTACCGAGGCCACAATTTTTCCTAGACGACGAAATTCTCACCGAAATCCGGTGAAGAGAAATTCAATAAATCCAATCATGGGAGTGTTTGAATCGTTTTTGTATAATGGAAATAAATTCAGCGCTATCAAAAACCCTTAAAACAGAATATTAAAATTTACCAATTATAACTTGTATTTCCAAAACTTTCACACCATTAAACATACTATAAATAATAAATAATTAAATAATAAATAATTCAACCCTAAATGCGACTATAACCCTTTACTCAACTTTTAATATATATTTGAATGATACCTAAAATTTCAAATAAATATAAATAAATGTATAAACCCATCCAATCCTTTTCTTTTGAAAAGGATGGAATTGGTTTATACATTTATTTATATTTATTTGAAATTATTATCATCCAAAATATCTTAAAAGTTGAGCTAAAGGGTTATGGTCCATTTAGGTTTGAATAATTTTATTAGTTTAAGTTATATACTAATAATTTAAATGTAATTGGTATATGTAAAATGTTTGTTGGTTGAATAGATACAACTATAATTTTATTAATTTAAGTTATATATTAATAATTTAAAGGTAATTCATATGTGTAAAATGTTTCTTGGTTGAAGAGATACAACGGTAGGACAAAAATGGCAATTATATTTTGAGGAATTACATGGAAATAGAATGGGGTTATAAAATAAAATGTTTATT
>APFE031307397.1:85135-116528 GCA_000404065.3 Pinus taeda | reverse complement strand
CCTTGAAAATATGGGATCTTTGTACCAGCAAAGCAGAGCATATTTGGCATTTGAATTTGCCAATCATGAAATATGAAACCTATTGGTATAGGTATCCAACAGGAAGAACTCAATTTGGGATGAGAATCCTTCTCCTTCCCTTTCTTTTCCGTACTTACTAAGGCACAATTTTCTTCATCCTCCTTGGATGAAGAACCATCTTTGGTGCTTCTCCTTATCTCCTCTTGCATCAGATCCGACCAAAGTCATTCCCAATCTAGCAGTTTCTCTCTTCCATTTACCGAGTCTTGGTAGCTATGCCAGCTCTTAGGAAGACCAAGGAGAGCAAGACTCACCATGTCATCATCGACTATCGTGACCCCTACACTTCCAAGCTCATCCCTGCAGGTGGTGAGCTTGTTTAGATATGTAGAGATCGTATCGCCCTTTTCAAACTTGATTTTCCGAAGCTTGTCTTTCAGCCCCAGCTTCCTCTAATCACTATTGTTTTGATATAGATCCTTCAATGCTTTCCACATTGAAAATGGTGTCTCCTTCCCATGGAGGCTCGAGACAATGTGGTTTCAAACTCCCTCTAGGAGGATTCTCCTCGCTCTAGCCACACATTTCTTCCATTCTGCCAATTCTGTAGCATTAGATGCTGTCGGCTTGGGGACTTCTTGATCAATGAAGTCCTTTAGACCGTTTTCCTCTAATTCTGCTTCCATGCGATCCTCCCAAGCTATATAATTTGAACTGCCATCAAGGGCATACTCGAGTCTTAAACTGTTGAACACCATTGGGGAAATTTGAGATGTGATAAGAATTAGAATTCTATAATCAGGAACTTGAAACTTGAAACTTCTCCCTTATTTGTATATTGTTCTTTCCTTTGATCACCTTTGCTCTGATACCATGTAGAATTTCCCACTGTAGATCACCTGATAATGCAATATACTAAAGCAAAATACTTGATCTAGTTCTACAAACAAACTTGCAGAAGCTTAATCGATTTTTAGCAAGATCAAATAGAACACATATAATAGAGAATAAGATTCAATCACGCATGAAACACAAAATAATACTCTAGGGAAAGCCTCAGCTAAAAACCCCGATCTCTGTATTATCATACAAGTGGAAATATGTTCAGATTACACAAAGCATTAGCTTACAAGCTATCCTGCTCTCAATACAATCCCTCTACTGCTCATAGATAGTCAAAGGCTTCTCATAAACCTCCTCTGCCCTACAAGCCTCCTATTTCCTTACGCAGTTTCTCCTGGGGTCCAATGCTGCCACCCATGTGAATTTACCTCTCACACAACACATTAAACTCAAAAGTAACTACGTAGTCCTAAAGGAGAGAATTCCCTCTACATGGATGAGTTTCCTATATAGAAAAAATCCTCTTACTAATAATACATTGTCCCTTCCTCTGATGTCAACTGGGTCTCTGACTGAAGTGACATGCATGAGTTATTTATGAGAGAATATTCAGTTATCTAAAGTGCATCAGTTACATGCATGCATGCATTAACTAACTGAACTCACAATTAGTTCAACAAACTATTTGAACTAATATAACTAGACTTAACTCAGTTAACTGAGATAACTAATTACAATTCAAAGTACAACTCATCCTGATCTCCTTTAATCAAGGGATAACTTCCTCAATCAATGGAGAAACTATTGCACTCTTCACATAGACTTCATGTTTGATTTTATACAACTAATTAACTCAAGATGAATGGGAAGACTTGCTGTTTGATTTGCATCCTTGGGAGAGAATGGGGAGACCCGCACTCTAGTGGTCTTCGATCAAGCTATGAATGGCAAACCAACATAATATCATTCTTATGGGGCACCTATATGGAGTAACGGTAGATATTGAAGGAGAAAGCGCCCTAGCTGATTTTGAAATGATTGAGATAGTTGATGATAGTAGCCCTTACCTAGTGCTACTTGGCATTAATTGGGCCTTTGATATGAACATGGTCATCAATCTCAAAAAGCGCAGAATGAAATTCGAAAGGAAGGAGTTCAGGTGATCGTTCCATTGGATCCGACCGAAGGTGCGCGATATACTGAACTGGTCTGCTATTATGAAGAAGAGGATGACATTGATTAGATATACAAGATCACTTCACGAGATGTGTACTGGATTAACCCTACTACGGATGGACAAATCGTATGGGATCAGGGTAGTTCCTGCACTTCAGATGTTAATGAGGAGCTTGAGCATTGGCAAAACCGATTGCATGAACTGTCATCACTGTGCTAAAATAGGCTTACAAAGTCACTTCGATGTATATCCACTAAGGTATGAAAGTTACCTTATTATGATGGTTTAGGAGATGTTAATTTGTTTTTGGATAAATTTGAAAGGGATGTCCTATAGGAACATCAGTTCCAAGCACTGGACATCGTGCTACAAGATATGCCTTCCCATTGGTGGGGCATGCATAAGAACATTTTTGCAGATTGGAAGGAGTATAGAAGAATGATGAAGTTGAGGTTTGCGTATGCTAATACCCGTATGATGGAGAAATACACAGGGAAGGATGATCTACGTGAGCACTTAGCTCAATGGACTAAAGCATGGGGAGAAGAACTATAGCTGGAGTGGGTTCATATATTTTGCCACATGTTGGATACAATCTCGATGAACTGGTATTTGGAAACAGAGTTGCGACATGGAACTGCAAAATGGGATATTTTGAAAGAAAGTTTTCTGGTAACTTTTAGCTTTGAAGATGGGTTTGAATGTATAATGAAGCACTGCAGAAGTGTTGGGAATAATATTAAGGGGGCTAGGTGAATCAATATTTACAAATCAATAATTTTTTTTCCATTTCATAATCAAATTTATATACGCTACTTCAGTGAAGGGAACTTGCATTTGCACGCAATTGTTCTTAAGGAAATCAACGTATATCCAGTGAACTTGTGATTTAGTTAATTCATCATATGTTGATATTTAATCAATGCATCAGTACTTTATTACACATTAAACAATAACCATGCGCAGTAATAACATAATAAACCATGACACATAAGCAACACACATGAACACCAAGATTTAAGGTGGAAACCCAATGCTAGAGAAAAACCACTTGTTGTTGTTGTCTTTGTCTTCTTTTTTAATATAAAGAATAAGTTGTTTACAATCTTGTATTGTTGCTGACTAATACTAGTATTGCAGGCACCCACCTGTAGAAGGCCACAACCTTATCTCATTCTCCAGCTTCTACTAGAAGAGAGCTACAACCCCCTAGCTCTTGTACTAGCCGATATGTTTACTAGTACGTAGGCACTGACCTATAGAAGGCTACAACCTTCACTCGTTCTCCAGTTACTACTAGAAGGGAGCTTTGACCCCCTGATAAAATCACTGGCCACTACTAGCAAGAAGCTTCAACTTCGTCATTGAAGGCTCCATGCCGCAGTATCCTATAGGGACCACATTTCATAAATTTTCAGATTGGATACTCCTGGTACACAAACACACAATATGAAGGCCATGTTTCATCAAATTTTCACACTGGACCCATTAGTAACATTGAAGCTCAAAATCAATCACCAACATTGTAAACTTTGAAACGGGAACTATAAACTCAAAATGGGAACTTTGGCCAAAAATCCCTGAAAAAACATGAAAAACAGTGCTAAAAACGAAAAGTGTGTATATTGGAATGATGGTTTTTGCTTTTAGGGTCAATTTTGAACATGTTTTAAAAATGGCAGTGAAAACGAAATTTTTGTGCAAAAGTTGTGCAAAAAACACCCTAAAAATGAAAGGTGTTGATACTAGAACGATGGCTTTTTTTAGTCAGTTTTCAATATTTAAAAAAAATGCTAGTAAAACCAAATTTTTATGTGCAAAAATTGTGCAAAAAACACCCTCAAAACGAAAAATGTTGATGCTGGAATAACACTTTCAACATGTTGAAATAATGGTGTAAAAGTTTTTATCATGGCTATGGAAAACATTAAAATTTAAAAAGAATAATGAAAACATAAAATTAAAAATAAAAACAAAAATTAAAATGATGAAAAAACAAAGAAAAAAGTAAAAATAAAAATAAAAAATAAAAATAAAAAAATTAGCAAAACGTAAATAAAAATATATTATTAAAAAAAAACCAAAAATGACCAATAAAAGATAAGAATTAAAAAATTAAAAATATATAAAGAAATAAATAATAAGAAAAACATATTTAAAAAAATTAAAAAAAATAAACTTTGTTTAAATATCGTAAACCATAAAAAATATTGGAAAAAAAAAAAGGAAAATTTTAAAAAACATAAACAAAAATTTAAAAAACATAAACCAAATACAATTAAAATTTAAAAAAATATACATATTTTGAAATTTGAAAAAAAAACATTTAAAATTAAAAGAAAAACCAATATATTTTTATTTTAAAAAAGGAAAGCATTTCAATTTTATATTAAAAGTTTTAAATTTTAAAATTTTGCTTTAAAAAAAATAAAATAAAAACATTTAAATTACATATATAACATTTAAAATATTTAAAAAATATATATTTTACAAATATATATAAATTAAAATGCAATTAACATATTTAACAAATTCTTTTTTTATTTATTTAAAGAAAAACAATTTTATCGGCCACCACCCACTCGCCCGTGGGGACGCGACCTTGGATTGATGTCTTTCTGCATCTTGTTGCAACATGTTCAAAATTATGATATACAAAACATTCAACATTATTCATGAGAGGAAATCACTGATTATCACTTCCATAGTTAGGAGTAAATGATTTTCTTTGAAGTCTTTCTTTCCTTGGTTGTTGATGGGGTTGACCTCTTATCTCCTTGTTGAGAATTTTATATTTTTCATTAGAGTTCTTTGCCTCATTTTGTGAGCTAGATAAACCTTCAACAATTTCATGAAAACCAAGACCAGATTTGATGATAGGAGAGCTTTGACTACTAAGAATATTATCCAAAATCTTAGTACTATCTTGAAATTGTAACAATTTATCATTTTCTTCTAATTTAGCTTTTAAGATATTTACCTTAACCTGTTATTTCTCTTCCTTTTCTAGATATTGCTTCTTCATGATTTTTTCAACCTTTCTTCCTTCTTCCACTACTTGTCTTAATTTAAGAATCTCATTTTCTTGTTCTTCATCTGCTTGAGGTAGTTCTTCATTCTGCTTATTTGAATTTTCAAAATCTTTTTTTAGAGAGACAACCTCAACTTCAAGACTTTCATAGTAACTGGATTTATCTTTAATTTTCTTGATTATTGTATCCTTTTCACTTCATTTCTCAATGATGTCACTTCATCCTGCAGTCTTTGATATTGATCTTCATTTTCCTTGTACTCCTTCCTTACTTTGTTTCCTTCCTCAAACTGAGCTTTTAACCTTGTAATCTCTTCTTTGTAGGTACACTCCCTTTTTTCCAACAGATATTGTTGATCTCTAATTTTGTCTATGAGCCTTTTCACTTCTGCGTCTATATTTCTTTCAATTTCACCCGTAAGAGAAAATTCAGTTTTTTTGCTGTCACATTCATTATCTTCAAATGAACAGAGAAATCTATCATCATAGGACAACAAACATACCTGATAATTATTTTTCTTGTTCATCTTCATTTTGGGGTGATTTTGAATCTGAAGAGTTGCTTCCACATAATAGCCAATCGTCTCTCCCACTGTTATTGTTCCTTTGAGATGTCTTCTTCTTCTAAGGCACTTTAGCTTCTTTCCAATTGTTTCTACGAATCTCCTTCAAGCAATCAAGCTTCTACCAAAGGATCTGCTATGATACCAATTGTTGGGAATAATACTGAGCGGGGGGGTGAATCAGTATTTACAAATTAATAACTTTTTCCATTTCCTAATCAGAGTTATATATGCTACTTTGGTGAAGGGAACTCGTGTGTGCATGTAATTGTTCTTAAGGCAACCAACGCATATTGAGTGAACTTGTGATTCAGTTAATTCATCATATGTTGATCTTTAATCAGTGCATCAGTACTTTATTAAACATTAAACAGTAACCATGTGCAGTAATAACAGAATAAACCATGACACATAAGAAAAACACAGGAACACCAAGATTTAAGGTGGAAACCCAACGCAGGAGAAAAACCACCTGTTGTTGTTGTCTCTGTCTTCTTTTTTAATATAAAGAATAAGTTGTTTACAATATTGTACTAGTGTAGACTCATACCAGTATGCAGGCACCCACCTGTAGAAGGCTACAACCTTCTCTCGTTCTCCAGCTTCTACTGGAAGAGAGCAACAACCCCCTAGCTCTTGTACTAAACAATATGTTTACTAGTACATAGGTGCCGGCATATAGTAGGCTACAACCTTCACTTATTCTCCAACTGCTACTATAACAAAGCTCCAACCCCCTCATCAAATCACTAGCCACTACTGGCAGGAAGCTTCAACTTCCTCATTGAAGGCTCCAACCCTCAGTATCCTCCAGGGACCACATTTCATAAATTTTTAGACTAGATACTCTTGGTACACAATAACACAATATGAAGGCCACGTTTCATCAAATTTTCACACTGGACCTATTAGTAACATTGAAGCTCAAAATAAATCACCACTGCAATACATATAACAAATACATCTGCAAAATCACCACTCTTTTAAATCAACATGCAAATCACTAACATTCTAAAACGTAATGTACATAAAAAAAATAAAGTGTCAAAAACTATTCTCTAAAAAAAATATGTGTGTTCTGCATCGCCCCTTTCAAAATCGGATAAGTTTTTTGCTATCTCTACGAAACAGGTAATAGTATCAATTCTCATTTCAAATTTTACATTGTTCACCACTGCAATACATCCAACAAATAAATCTGCGTCAATCAATCATTGAAACCCAATCATCAATCTATGATATAAATTAAGCCCAACCATCAATTTCTGAATCAATCATAACTGAATCAATCAATCACTGAAACCTCTGACACATTGAATCAAAAAATCACTGAACCTCTGACACAACTGAATCAACCATTCATTCAAAACTTAATAAAAATTCAACCAATCCACTAGAACAGACATATCACTATAATCAGTACATAGATTTGAAACCAGAACACTGCATCAACAACTAGAACCAACTGTAACCTCAAAAATCATATGTGAGAATGTATACGCTACTTCAATGAAACCAACCTATGTGTATATGCTACTTCCTTTAACAAAACCTTCATATACCTCCAAACTTACTAAATCATAAAAACTTCTTAATCAAAACCGTACCAACCAGTAACAATTTGAAGATCTATTGAAAAATTATAGATATCTAAATAGATAGCGACAAAGATCACCCTTCTCACTTAATCAATCAATCAATCAGAGTCAATCTCCTTATGCATTCAATTCTAATTTTATATCTAAGAAGACATCATTGACAGACATCAGTAAAACAACAACACTGAACAACAAGCTTTTCTTTTGGATACGCTACTTGGAAGTGACAAACCAGTGTGTATATGTGCCACCTGTGATCTATTCTGTAGATTCATCTAGTTGCCATATACTTGTTTTGCTACAAGTGGGTTGCCATGAATTACAACACATGCATCATAATGCCAACAATCTCCCCCTTTGGACTGCATGGCAACTACTTTGGTGTTTGGTCACCACAACCTGTAAATAACACCAATTTGTTCTAAAAAATCAAGATACTCTCCAAACCCTAAGCTGCTCTCGTCCTTTAACATCAAGGGAAAAGGGATGATTGACCAATGTTAAATGAAGACTTCCATATCTGAACAACTAAATATGAACATTGATCATGCTCCCCCTACACACATGTTGAATTATCTGATTAAACTACCCCTTTGTACATGTTGAGATGCACTATACCATCCATGCTCCCCCTGAGCACATGCAAATTCTGCAAAAATATTTTCCAAAAGAATAACATGACTCTATAACCGAACTATGTGAGTATGACCTTCCTATCACCAACGACTCATACATACATCAATCTCCAAACCAAGTGGGGATATATCAAATGACTCAACAACTCAACCAAGTGGGATTACATATTTGACATGATCTGAAAAGTCCATACATGACTGAATATGACAATTATTACATCATAGGTATTTACATGACCTTTACATAAAATTATATACATCACATTTATAAAAAAGACCAAATATCTAAGCAATACCATGATAGTCATCAACAACTATCGTACACCATATATGATCTGCACCATAAGCATCTGTCAGCAACATTTAGACCAGCAACTTGTATATGTCCATCTTCAGTTCCAAAGATATGAAAATGTAAATATCATCAGCCCATGAAAAAGTATGCCGCATATAGATATCAACTCATCCTCTTGATCTCATCAATATCAACTTGCTTTTTTTTCTTAGTAGAAAGAGCCTTATCATAACCTTCCATTAATCAACTAAGAATATGTCATATCTCCAATAAGTAACACAAAATCATTCACATCATGTCATATGTATGTGAAAACACCATAGTCATCATCTATGATCATAACATCATCATCAATAACTGCATGATATTTGCACAAGTACCCTCAATATATCAACCATGTATCATCACTACGGAACATCCCACATCTGATAAGAATCAACCATGATAATCAACATATGTGAGTAACAAACCTATCATCATAAAGTAATAAGTCATCATCATTATGTGAATAAGTAAGCCATGTCACGAATATAAATGTCTTCAAATAGCTATGTCTTCATGAGACTTGCAATAACACCATTCTCTTGGCCAACCAATAATATTTATCAATATGCAACTTAAGTAATCATCCATGTATCCAACATAATGTGTATCCATCAAAGAGATGGAAATATGTATTTAGCAAACCACTAGCTCATAGTCATTTGTCAAGCTTTCTTGATACCATCAACATAAGTAATCCTCAACCATGTGAGAGCCAAGAACTATTGGAATCCTCATCCATAACTGCACCATATGAAGTTTATGAATCTTTGAAGGCATGATGACAGCAGCATAAAAGAAATGACACTTATCAAATAATGAAGTTGTGTACTCAAGATTTGTTCTTCTCCTTGTCCTTATGAAGATCACCATGTAAGCAACATACCATATGTATTGTATGCATCATAAAAAAGGGTCATCCACAATCATCCATAAATCTGATCTGAATAACATGTTGCTCAAGCAATATAAGTATCATCTGATGATTCATCATAGGCAACTCATGACTGCAGCATAGCATGACGTATCATTTAAACACTTCAACAACATAAGTACCAAATACTTCTAAACATACTGCCAACAATGCATTATTAGAAGAGTAGCATATTCTCCCCCTGAACCTATGTCAATTATTCACTGTCAGATCTGATCATTGCATATATCAGTGAGAATCATCAAGTCATCATCATCAACTAGTTATGTACATCATGTCATCAACAACATATGAGGGTCAAAATCACTTCTAAGTGACATCCACAGACTGTAGTCATCAATCATCTAGACAGAAAAGATAACTGATAATTGTTTGAACCATATCAGACCCTTTTTCTCCAAATCTGTTGCACTGCATCTTCATCAAACCAACATATAGATGACCGTGAAGCTTCTAACTTGTGTATATACACAACTTGTATTTATGATAACTGCGTATGAGAACTAGAACACTGAAATTTCATGCTCTCAATTCCTCTTGAGTCTGTTTTGTCTGTAAACTGAGTTATGCCACATTTTTCTGACTATAATTCATTCTTCTTCCATGCCTTTGAGTGTGATGATGTTTGCTCCTTTTGTTATGTTGTTCAAAATTTGCTCCCACATTCTTTTGTTATATGTCCAAACTTGTTACAAGAATAACATCTTATATGTTTCATATCCCTTCTAAAGCAGTCAATGGCTTTGTGAGCAAGCATATTGCATGAAAAACAATATCCCTTAAAGTACTCGGAAGTTGATGATCTTTTTGTGTGAGAGTTATTAGGAACCATTCTACTTCTGCATCTTGCTACAACATGTCCAGAATTATGGCATACAAAACATTCATCATTATTCATTATAGGAAATGACTGATTATCACTTCCATATTTAGGAGTAAATGATTTTCTTTGAAGTCTTTATTTCCTTGGTTGTTGATGTGTTGACCTTTTATCTCCTTGTTGAGAATTTCATATTTTGCATTAGAGTTCCTTGCCTTGTCTTGTGAGCTAGATAAACCTTCAACAATTTCATGAAAACCAAGACCAGATTTGATGATAGGATATATTTGACTACTAAGAATATTATCCAAAATCTTAGTACTATCTTGAAATCATAACAATTTATCACTTTCTTCTAATTTGCCTTTTAAGATATTTACCTCAACGTGATATTTGTCTTCCTTTTCTAGATATTGCTTCTTCATGATTTCTTCAACCTTTCTTCCTTCTTCCACTTGTTGTCTTAATTTAAGAATCTCATTTTCTTGTTCTTCATCTGCTTGAGGTAGTTCTTCATTCAACTTATTTGAATTTTCAAAATCTTCTTTTAGATAGACAACATCTATCTTTAAGTTTCTTGATTATTGTATCCTTTTCACTTACTTCATTTCTCAATGATATCACTTCATCCTACAGTCTTTGACTTTGATATTCCTTTTCCTTATACTACTTCCTTACTTTGTTTCCTTCCTCTAACTGAGCTTTTAACCTTGTAATCTCTTCTTTGTAGGTACACTCCCTTTTTTCCAACAGATATTGTTGATCTCTAATTTTGTCTGTGAGCCTTTTCACTTACGCCTCTATATTTCTTTCACTTTAACCCATAAGAGAAAATTTAATTGTTTTGTTGTCACATTCATTATCTTCAAATGAATAAAGAAATGCATCACCAGAGGACAACAAACGTACTTGATAATTCTTTTTCTTGATCATTTTCATTCTGAGGTGATTTTGAATTTGAAGACTTGCTTCCACATAATAGCCAATCGTCCCTCCCACTGTTATTGTTCCTTTGAGATGACTTCTTCTTCTTAGGTGCTTTCTTCTTTAGCTTCTTTCCCATTGTTTCTACGGATCTCCTTCAAGCAATCAAGCTTCTGCCAAGGACCTGCTACGATACCAATTGTTGGGAATAAAACTAAGAGGGGGGGTGAATTAGCATTTACAAATCAAAAAAAAAATCCATTTCATAATCACATTTATATATGCTACTTCAGTGAAGGGAAGTCACGTGTGCACACAATTGTTCCTAAGGAAACCAGCGTATATCGAGTAAACTTGTGATTCAGTTAATTCATCATATGTTGACCTTTAATAAGTGCATTAGTACTTTATTAAACATTAAACAGTAACAATTTTCAGTAATAACAGAATAAACCATGACACATAAGAAACACACATGAACACCAAAATTTAAGGTGGAAACCCAACGCGAGAGAAAAACCACCTGCTATTGTTGTCTCTGTCTTCTTTTTTAATATAAATAATAAGTTTTTTACAATCTTGTAGTAGTGAAGACTCATACCAGTATGTAGGCACCCACCTGTAAAAGGCTACAACCTTCTATCATTCTCCAGCTTCTACTGGAAAAGAGCAACAACCCCCTAGCTCTTGTACTAGACAATATGTTTACTAGTATGTAGGCACCGACATACAGAAGGCTACAACCTTCACTCGTTCACCAGCTGCTACTAGAAGGGAGCTCCAACCCCCTAATCAAATCACTAGCCACTACTGGCAGGAAGCTTTGACTTCCTCACTGAAGGCTCCAACACTCAGTATTCTCCAGGGACCAAATTTCATAAATTTTCAGACTAGATACTCGTAGTACATAACAACACAATATGAAGGCCAAGTTTCATCAAATTTTCACACTGGACCCATTAGTAACATTGAAGCTCAAAATAAATCACCACTGTAATACATCTAAAAAATACATCTTCATCAATCAATCATTGAAACCCAATCATCAATCTCTAATATAGCTGAAGCATAACCATCAATTTTTGAATCAACCATAATTGAATCAATCAATCACTGAAACCTCTGACACATTAAATCAAACAATCACTGAACCTCTAACACAACTGAATCAACCATTCATTCAAACCTTAATAAAAATTCAACCAATCAACTGGAACAGATAGACCACTGTAACCAGTACACAGATCTAAACCTAGAACATTGCATGAACAACCATAACCAATTGTAACCTCAAAAATCATGTGTCAGAATGTATATGCTACTTCAATGAAGCCAACCTGTGTGTATATGCTACTTCCTTTAACAAAACCTATGTATACTTCCAAAATTACTGAATCATAAAAGCTTTTGAATCAAAACTATACCAACCAATAACAATCTAAATATCTACTGTCAAATTATAGATATCTAAACAAACAGCAGCAAAGATCACCCTTCTCACTTAATCAGTCAATCAATCAGACTCAATCTCCTCTTGCATTCAAATCTACTTTCAGATCTATGAAGACATCATTGACAAACATGAGTAAGACAACAACACTAATTAGATAGATCAATTATCTTTGAACAACATGATTTTCTTTTGCATATGCTACTTGGAAGTGTCAAACCTGCATGTATACGCGCCTTCACCAAGGCAAACCAGCATACAAATCTGCAGATAAAAACTTATAACTTCGCAACTATTCCAATCTTCAAATATACCCATATCATAGCATTTAAACCACAAAACATTTGTTAACACTCATAGCTAGCCTAGCCATTATCAGATCTCATAATGATAAGTCATTATGATCCTGATCCATCATTAGATCTCATCCTCATAAAAAATTCAAGTGCATACTTAGTCCAGATGAAGCAAAGCATCGGAAACCCATAACATGCATAATTTATTTTGATCTAACACTTCATAAGATATTCATTACTTGTGTACTTAGCCCTTTGATATTCTCCTACTTATATAGTTTTATCCTTTCTCAATACCTCGAACCAAAACAACGCTTAGAACATGTGGTATTCTTAGATACGATCAAAAAACCATTACTCCGCTCAATATTGTGGGCTAATATCATGGTATTAACCCTTGGTATTCTTTCACCTTAATTTCTTTAATGTTTCATCCCATACGTGATTTTCCTCTTGTGAAAGTGAATGCATACATATACACTCTTTTTGTACAGTGAACTCGCGTATACAACTTAACATACTTGAAAACATCCTTTTTCTTCATCTCCTTGATTCTGATCTATAGTCCTTTGTTCCAACATCATGTTCTTCTGTACCATTGCTCTGTTACCTCTGAATTGACCTATTATGATGTGATTTTCGATCATACATCACTTCTGAACTAGTTTCTTTGAACTTCCCTGCATTTTGTCACATATATAAACACAACTGCCATGCATTCTGTCACATCATGTTTATACTTTTATCAGTTAGTTCATTCATCAAATATCAAGGACAACACACACTAATAATCTCCCTGTATCAAACCTTTGACCATTATTCTCTTCCATCATTTTGTCACCTCTGATTTGTCCTATAGATTCATCTAGTTGCCATATACTTGTTTAGATACAAGTGGGTTGTCATCAAGTACAACACATGCATCATAATGCCAACAAGGAGATTAAGGTTGTAATATTCAGAATGCCTGAAGAACTGGTTGAATGGGTACAACCACATTGGGGTATGCAGCTGCACCATGCATTTGAATGCTACAATGTGACTGCAGAAGATGGTGAGGAAGATCCAAGGAACATCCACATTCCTGAGTCTGAAGGACAGTGCGAAGTCGAGGGACCTAAGGCAGAGATCCCTGATATATCAAAGCCTTTAAAGAACAAGCGGGTAAATATTGGATCAGAAGCGCAGCTAAAGTTCATGAACATAGGAGACAACTGGGATGAAGATATAGTAGATAAGGTCACGAAGCTATTGTGAGAGTACCAAGACTTGTTTCCCGTCAAATTCTCTGATCTAAAAGGCATAGTAGGGGATCTGGGTGTCATGAAGATCACTTTGAAGCTAATGCGAAGCTAGTAAAGCAACGCTCATACCGATTAAATCCCAAGTATAAGGAAAAGGTGCACACGGAATTGGATAAGATGCTTGAAGCTGGGATCATTGAACCTATGGAGGAATCAAATTGGGTTAGTCCTATGGTGGTTCAAGAAAAGAAGACAAAGGGTGAAATTTGTATATGCGTAGACCTAAGGAAGTTGAATGAGGCATGTGTCCATGATCCATTCTCTACGCCATTCATAGATGATGTCCCAGAGAATGTTGGAGGACAAGAAGCATATTCATTCACAGATGGATTTTCAAGGTATCATCAGATCAAGATCACGCTGAAGGATCAGAGTAAAACCACCGTCACAATTGAGTGGGGTTCTTTCCAATATACAGTGATGCCTTTTGCATTAAAAAACATGCCTGCAATATTCTCACAACTTTTAATTGTGACCTTCAAGGAGTTTATCCACAAATTTTTGGAGGTCTATTTTGATGACTGGATAGTGTTTGGATTGGTAAAGCACCATGTTTCTAGTTTGCACATCATGTTGGACACCTATCGAAAACATCATATACCCGTTAACTTGAAGAAATGCATATTATTCATACCATATGGTATACTCTTGGGCCATGTGATTTCCAAGCAGGGATTGATGGTAGACCCTGCCAAGATTCCAGTAATCGTTAATTTGGAGGCCCTGAAGAATGTTAAATAGTGACACGCAATGTTGGGCCATACAGGGTACTACAAGAAGTTCATCAAAGCGAATGCGCAAATCTATGCGCCCATGGAGAAATTACTGAAAAAAGATGTGACATTTTGCTGGAACGAGGATTTCCAGAAGAATTTGGACATTTTGAAGGAGAAAATGGTCACCGTGCCCATTTTAGTGTTCCCCAACTAGAAGAAGGAGTTCCACATTCATGTAGATGCTTCCTATATCACGCTAGGAGATGTGCTGAGCCAACTATGTGAAGGAGATATTGACCATCCAATAGCATTTGCAAGTAGAAAATTGTCAAAGGTGGAAAAGAACTATTCAACCCCAGAGTGAGAAGAATTAGCAATGGTGTACACACTATAGAAATTCAGGCACTATCTGTTGGGTGCACACTTCAACATGTATACAAATCATTCTACTCTAACATACTTGGTTAACAAGCCTGTGTTGGGGGGGAATATTTGTAAATGGTTGTTGTTGTTCCAAGAATATGATTTCAAAGTAATTGTGAAGCCAGGGTACCTGAATGCTAGTCTAGATCACCTCTCATGGATTGAGCATGGTGATGAGCCTACAAATTTGGAGGAAGGGTTTCTTGATGCAAAACTATTCATTATTTGTGTCATAGATGATCACTTCGCAGATATAAATCAATTTTTGTCCAAAGGTACAACTTCGGAAGGATATTCGATGCAACAAAAGAAAGAATTGGTGGTCTGGGATGCTGATTTTTTTCTAATAGCCGGACACTTATACAATATGGGCTTTGATGAAATTTTTCACATATATGTCCTAGACTATGAACAACCAAGTATCCTTACAGAATCACATGGAGGAGTAGCAGGAGGACATTATGCAAGAAGAGAAACTGCACAGAAGATCCTATGTGCAAGAATTTGGTGGCTGACTGTGCATAAGGACTCCAAAACTTATTGCATGGCATTCAATGTTTGTGAGAGGATGGGGAGACTATCGTGAAGAGATGAATTTCCACTGAATCCACAAGTGACGTTGCAGGTGTTTGATAAGTTGGAAATAGACTTTGTGGGACCAATACATCCACTGGGGAAGAAAACAGGGACCAGGTATATCATTACTGCGACTGAATACTTGACCAGGTGGGTGGAGGCACAACCTGTAAAATATTGTAGCACTGCTACTACCATGAAGTTTATCTTTGAGTATATTTTGTCTCGGTTCATTTGCCCTAAATAGTTTAATGAGTGATATGGGCATGCACTTCTTAAATGAAACAATTGATGCACTGCCTGAGGAATTCCATGTATATCATCAAAAAAGTATGCCTTATCATCCTCAAGTGAATGGCACGGTAGAAGCCTTCAACAAAATTATGGAGAGCGATTTGACAAATATTTCCAAAGTGAAGAGGAATGACTAGGATGTGTTCATACCGGCGATCCTTTGGGCGTATAGGACTACATACAAGAAGTTGACAGGTGAAACCCTATTCAGGGTGGTCTATGGGCAGGAAGCTATAATTCCCTTGGAATATATTGTGCCAAGTTTGTGGATTGCAGCAGTTACATATATGGTTGATCACGATACCATGGAGGAATGACTTGCGCAGCTCGTCAAATTGGAAGAGGATTTCTTCTTGGTAGGATTTCATCAACAGGTGTAGAAGGACTGTGAAAAAGCTTGGCATGATGACCATATCAAACAATGCACCTTCAAGAATGATGACTTAATGTTTCTTTATGATAGTAAGTTTAAAAAATTCCCCGAAAAAATTAAAACGCATTGGCTAGGACCTTATGTTGTTAAGGAAATTACAGATGGAGGCACAGTGTAGCTCGCGAAGTTGAATGGGGAATTATTTTTGGGAAAGGTCAATGGAAGTCGATTGAAGTTGTATAGGGGTGATCCCACCCCTGTGCAATGAATATATGATTGTGGGATAGTCTTAGTAATCTAGGCAGCTAGAAGGAGGTATTGGACTTTAAACTACACTGCTCGATAGTTAGAAAGGAAAAGTACATGGGCCTTGTAGTTGAAGGCCCAACTACTGAAAAGTTGGTCGAAGAAGTGCAACAAGATGCTATGCAGGGAACAAGAGACCTATAGGCTTTGAAGATTGAGTTCAATGAGTTGCAGGCGAAGATCGAGGTGCCACCAGTAGAGTGACTCGAGGATGAGTCACCAAATTATGTTGGAGGCCTATTGGAGTCCCCTGGGGTAAATTTTGTAACTAATTTTGTTAATTCTATAAAGTATCCACATTTTGATGGAGTGGAGCATGAAGGTTATATTATTCAAAGGGTCTTTAGTCCCTTAGTTTGTTAGAAAATAGGATGCTTTATGCCCCGCCCATGGTTCACAAACCATGGTATTATAATGGAAAGAGCTATATAAAGAAGTCTTAGTGAGTCATAGGAGATTAGTCAAGAATTGAATACCGTTGTATGGGCAAGTAGTCTGAGACATGAAATTTTGTTTCCTATACTTAGGTGAAGGGGAAGGCTCCTGCAACTGTGTGCACGAAGACCTTGGTAAGTCCAAAAGCTAAGTGCACAAGCCCCTGCAGTTGTTTGCGCAAGGAAGAAGAGTTTGTAACAGAAAGGAATACACCTAATAAATATTGTTTTGGAGTCATAATTATGTATTTGTGTGCTTGTATTTGCTTATGTAATTTCTATATCTGAATTCATATAAATAAATGCTTAATTGATACGCGAAATTAGTAGCTATTCTCATTTAATTGATGATATGAATGCTTAAAGTGCTTTGCAAAGGATTAATTATATTTCTGCAAGTTACTACAATTATTTGTATCTTAAGGGTTAGGGTTTGCGAAGGTCAGAAATAAGTCGTAGAAGCCACATGAACCCATCACATAGACCTCTGGATGCATAAACCTAGTTCTATCATCCCCCAATATTGCTTCAGGTGAGTCTACAGCCAGCACTATGTAGGTTGTTGTTGAAAGGGCAAGCATTTTAGGGTTTTATTGGTTGGCACAAGTAACTCTAAACCTGGGTCAGGACTCCTCAAGCCAACAATAAGCATGGTTTCATGAAAGGTTCTAGTTATGGCTCTTAACTTTTTATTATTAATGAATGAATGATTATTGAATGGATGACATAATAGATGTTATTTCAGCTCTTATGAGAGGGCATTAGACATTCTTGATGATTTTTAGATAAGTATGAGACCCCTATGTTCATATATGCTTTTATAACCTATAGATTACATATTCAAAATGTGTTTGAGAGAATGTGTGTCATGGTTGGGCCTAGTTACATCAAGTTCTTGACTAAGTTCTGTATATATA
Source organism: Pinus taeda (assembly GCA_000404065.3). Lineage (NCBI taxonomy): Eukaryota > Viridiplantae > Streptophyta > Pinopsida > Pinales > Pinaceae > Pinus > Pinus taeda. The sequence continues at coordinate 98,556 of APFE031307397.1, read as the reverse complement.
TCTTTTTCTTGATGTATTTTATCATTCTGGGAAATATCGAGTTTTTGGCAAAGGTCTAGATCCTAGCCCTGAAAAAGTGGCTCACATTCCAGGGTTGCATGCAGAAAAATGGGGAATTTGGACTGTAATTGTTGGGAGGTAAAGTTATCCGTGTGACTGGTTACAGTCATTGGATTTCATTTTTATGCAAATGATTGGTAGTCAAAGTCACTAAAAAGGAAAGTTAACTTAGGGTTTGGGCACCTGGAGTGGTTGTTTAGCTTTTGGGGTTCCTATAGCTCCTCAAGAGGGTCAGTAAAGTTTCATATTGTCAATATACTTTTCTAACTGTACTTAGGAGATTGAATCATATCATAGTAACTCACATATCATGTTTACCCTAGCATACTAGTGAAATTGGGTTGATTCATGTCATGGTAACTCTTTATCACATATTTATCTTGGTAGACTGGTGAACTTGGGTAAGTGTGAGATGAGGTGGTTACAAATTGGTATCAAAGCATGGTTCAATAATTGGAGTGGATGGGAATAATTCGTTTTTATGCATGCATTACATTTGTATATGTATTCACTATTCATGTCAATTGTCTATATGGTTTTTATGCATGTATTTCCATGGTCATGGTTGTAGTGCATGAGGTCATGCTATTGAGATTGTATTGTCATGCATGATGTTCGTACATTGATGTGATTATTTATATATACATGTTTCATGGTAATCTAGGCCAACTTTGAAAATGATGTAGCCTCCCTTGAACTTCACTGAGGTATGTGGATTATGTTTATATTTTGGTTTATCTTACATGGTATGTTTGCAAGAAGAAGAAGATCAAAGATGACTAGAAAATTGGTGAATTACAGTTCATGAGACTCCCCTTATAGATAAAATGAGCAGCCAAGAGATGAGTACTCTCTAGACATATCAAACACATTGAGAATTTCAAAGGTAGAAATAAGAAGTTGTAATAAAATAATGATAGAATCATTTAGTCATAAGAGATACTTGCTAGGGCACAAGAGAAGCAAGATAGGTCAATCCGTTTATCCTTCATATTTTGTCATACTTGTAGAGACTTGGATCAATTATGGACAGGATGACAACACTAATGGAGAGGATGATATCGTCGGAGATGGCAGTTTCTTGTATACTCCTAATAGGAGAGGCAACATACATGGATTCTACTCTAGTTATGGTTTTGACATGTGTCATGGTCATCATCATTATCATCCTTACAGGAGGAGTGACATGGGATATTGTCTAGATGAGTTCAAGAAAGAAAATACACCTACATTTTATGGAGAGTTGAAGAAGTCAAGGATGAAGAGGCATGGTTTCCTCGAATAAGGAAGTTCTTTGAGCTACATGACTACATAAAGAACATGAAGGCCAAGATAGCTATATTAAGTCTTAAAGGGTGTTATCACTCAGTATTTTCTCAAGGTTAAAGAAAGAAATCACTGAGGTAACCACAAACCACCTTTGAAGCATAGGCTCTAGCCAACCTAAGCTTAGAGAGGGATCTCTTTATATGATTTAGCTTTGTTTGATGAGATTTTAGGCTAGTTCTGAAAGTTCAGGGGGGTTTTTGATTTGTATTGACGATTGGGTGGTGGGGTTCTTTAAACAAATGGATAGAATGATGTTTCTAGACCATTGGGCTATGGAGTCAATAGAAGTGCAACAGAACTAGATCAACTCACTAAAGGGAATGTTCAAAGGGAAAGATAGTAAAGTAGAGTGTAGGTCTTTAGGTCAAAGGGGTGAAAAGGTTTTAACCAGGGTGAGAGAGTAATCAAGAATTCTCAGACTAGGATGAAACAAGGAACAAAGGGTAATCAGAAACAAAGGGAAATTAAGAATCCTTTGCTATATATTATAAAGAAACAACCTAAACTAAGGAGCAATTAAGAATTCCTTAACTTAGATATCAATAGAAAACATGTATTTGCCTAAGTGTTATAACAGAGTGTAATTAAACAAATTCTAAGATATTATTCTAGTTATAGCATTCAGATTCAGAAATACATTAAATATTATGGAAACACTTTAAGAAAGATAACGATAATGTAAGAGAATACTTGTTTGCACTTTGCTCAACACATGAATCCTTTGAAATATCTGGTCTTTATTCATCAATCTAGCTTGCTGGCTCAGTCAATGCTCCAATGGCTTTACAGTATTTTGATCAAGAAGTCTATAGAAATGTCTAAGAATCCACACTCAAATACTTCAAATGAAGAAGTATTTATACAAATTCTAACTGAAATATCTTGAAAAATTATCAAGATTGGTTTTACAAATATCTCAAACTGTTTTACATTAATAGAACTTAAATAAAGGACACTCAAAACTAATGAATCTATTTGGAACTATATTTGTGGATTGAGGGTGACAAATAAGAGAAAGTTGAATTTGATAGCAACTCTTAATTGATGATGGGGCTTTCAAGTCACTAACTAAGTCCTTCCTTTGTGCATTATGCCCCAAAAATTCTGCAAAATGGGGGTCTAGTGATACCTTTGTATGTATCAATATGAGATAGATATGTAAACAGTGAAAGAGGTTATTCTAGATAAATATGCTATTGAGATAAAACTCTTTCACTTTCCCAAAATTAAGCTCCAACTGTTAACATATGCTCTTCAAAAAGATGTCTTAAACAGGACTTTGCACAGTCCAAAAAATAGGCTCTGAAGATAGGCATTTATCTCCCTTTTCATAATACCCGTGTAAAAAGTGAGATAGGTTTTTGTAGAGTGGCCTTTTAGGAACACAAACCTCCTCCGTTTTTTCAAAATGCATCTTGCATTGGCCACAATAGTTTCTATGAAATTATGAATTAAACAGGGAATTTCTGGAAAATGTACCATTTATGCTTTGTTTTTTAATCTATCTTCACTTGTTTCTTCAATCTGATACACTTTTACTGATACTCTTTCATCTGATCCACTTTTACTTTGATAACCTCTTAATATCCTTTACTGTGTTTTTACTTTTACTATACATTTTAACTTTTTACTGTGTATTTCAACAATAAATTCTTTTGTTTTTATGTGTATCAACATCGGGTAGTGGATACTAGTCAAGTTTCTATATGTTTCATTTACTTTTATTCTAACTGCATCTTTTGTCTGGTTCCTCTATTTTGACTGCCAATGCTCTGTGTGAGTGCTTTCTTCTTGTCTCTGTGTGTAATTGTCTTCTTCTCTGTTCCTTGTATAATTGTCTTCTTCTTCTTAATACAGGTTTTAAATCGGTTTCCTGTTGAGTCTTGGAGTGAACAAGTTTTGTGACTAGTATCAAAATTGTTTATCCAAGCTCCGATCTTCTGCTAATTATGTGCAAAATACAACAACCATTAAGAAAACATAGGTTGGCAGGAAAGGCAATTAATGGCTTTATTGCACAGGGAGGTCTAGGGAAGGAATCATGGCAATGTTTTGAAAGTAATCGGAGGTCGAATTATGTTGCAGAGGCTTAGGGTGGTGCCGGAAGGGTTTGATAGGTTTTACTATGAAACATGGCAAAAGGAATGAAAATGAGGGTTTTTAGGGTTTTAACGGGAAACTTTTTAAATTTGGCGCGGGATTAGTTAAGTGAATAGTGATGGTTTCTTGGGTTGATCAGGGAGGTAGTTTCCCAGGCCATCACACTGCTTTTGTGGCGAAGGCGGTATTAAGGAGGGGTCACCCGATCTACCTCTGAGCCTGACACGCAACATTTGGGGTTCGAGGGAAACCACTTTATCAAGCTGATCGGCCATTAGGCATTGCCGATATGGTTGTGGATCATCGGACTTGGGCATTGATAATCAGACAATAGACAGGTGGTGAAATAGCATGTACGTGATGGGGAAAAAGTTTAGAGGGCCCGAGGCTTTAATCATAGGTGGTTTTTGATTAATTATCGGATAAATACGGGGTTAAGTTGATCGGAAGGGTTTTAATGAAGTGGGACCATGAGTTTAAATGGAGGGATTTCCTTAATTTTACCGAGGGTTGGTGAGTCAAGAGGGGTTTATCAAGGAAGTATGAAATAGAGGATCAACTATAGTTTATATTTAAACTAAGGGTTGGAGGTATTTATTGATGGGATTTAATTAATATACGGGAAAAAGTATATTGGGGAGGTAATACATTAGGTTAGAATTCTAATATGAAATGGATGTGTGGGAATGTAAAATACACTAGGCATAGTGTAAAATATGATTTCTAGGTGCGATTTGTTCATTGTGATGCCCCACATAATCATTTAACACTTCTACTTAAGATAAAGCCGTTTTGTGGGTTTTTGAGTGAAAATGGGACTTAACATGTGATTTTTACTTTTCATAGGCAAATGGTGTTTAACCTTAGGAAAAGAGGTTTTACTAGGGTAATAGAGGGGGAATGGATTTTATGAAGGGGATTCTAGCACATGATGTCCATAAGTCATTAAGCTGAGGGTCCAGTTCCACCAAAAGTCATAGAAATGCTCCGAACCTCTTTGACTTGTAGGATTAAAAGTACTAGAACATACTTATGGATGGGAAATTAGTAAGTAAAGGGGGAAATGAATGAGGGGGAGTTAATCACATTAACTTGTAAACCTTTGTTTTTACCTTCATAACTGATCATACATATTGAAATATATCTAAGCATGATGAATGTTTTTTGATCCAGTCAACCTTGTAGTTCAACAACCTTTCTTCTTCTTACCCATTTCTTACCCTAATATTTTTTCTTCGTTTTATGTGGGTGAATTTAGACTATCAAACCCTTATCATCCTTTTTTCTTTTGAAAAGTAATTTATCTAATTCTATCCTTATATCATCCAAGGGCTTAGATTAGACTGATGAGCTCCTTTTATTTTCTCTACCTATCTAATGATCTTCCAAGATTAAGTTGTTTGGTCAGATTTTATTCTCTAACTAAAAACATAAAATTCAAAGCATGAAATAACCAAGATTAAACAGTTTGATTACCATGGTTTGTGGCATGAATAACAAGCTGCACACAATCATTATTATGCATAAAAGTAAATAGGAGTGGCATTTATACTTGCACACTTTCATGGTCTCTTTTTATTTTTGGGGTTCATATATTTTCATTTTCTTTTTTGACCTTCTCTTATTCTTTTTGTCCTTTGATTTTTCTTTTAGGAGATACCTTCTTTACATTTTTTAATTCTATAATATGGAAAAAATTTGTAGAAAGCAAAGGTATGTACAATATTACAAGACTTAACCTTAATCATTCAAAATTATGACTCCTATTGGTATAGGAACCTAATAGTAGCTCTACTTGAGGATGACATCTTCTGAAAAGATCAAGAACTAATGAAGATCGATGGCCTTTGAATTAAGACTGTCGTTACCTTGTAACTATGCTTCTGTGATTTCTGCCTTATTGTATTGATTGAAAATCTTGAATTGAAATCATAGCCTTTTCTGCAAACTGAAATATGACACATGATGTATTGAAATATGATCTGAAATAAACTTGTTGCTGAAAAAATGAATTTATTCAAGCTGAAATCCTACCCTCTTACTCTAATCAGCTGTCCAACTACTAGTTAGGTAAAATGAAACAGCCAATGCAACCATTCAAGCATCATATACATTGGTGAATTTTTCTACTTTTGCTTGTTTGTGATTAAAACTAATATTCTAAAGCCAATTATAACCTTGTCAACAAATGAGAAGATAAGGAAATACTTGATTTCGTTTGTTGACTCTAGAAACTGTACAAAAGGATATTCCAAAATATACACACTATTTTTGAACTGATTTAAGCAACTGTACATTTGTTTTGGATGGCCTCTAGGCCATGAAACTAAAATGTCATTTTTATCTTTAACACCCTACAGATTTTTAGATAAGATTTGTGAAGATATTTCTATTTATTGAAATGTCTATCTCGTGAAACATTTATCATCTTGATTTTGACTCTCATTATCGGTTAATGGAGAAAAATTCTGATTGCATTCATTACCCATCCTATCAGCTATTTGATCATAAACAACTTGAAATCATTGTTGCAACTTATTGCATATAGGTTTGAATGGAACTTCATATATTTCTATAAGCTACTCATCCCTTTCTTTAGAGATTTTATACCACATTTCCTTTAAAAACTGAAATGATTCAAAACAAAGAGGCAAAGAAGCTTCACTTATTTCCAAATTTTCTGCACTTTCTTCTTCACTTTCATAGCTGATATGGATAGAATGATCATTTTTTTCAAGTTGCTGAAACTGAATTTCCTTATTCCCCAAACTAGCTTCTGATTTCTCTGTAAAGTTAGTTTGGATTTGAAGAACATAATTATCATCATACTGATCATATTTAGGAAAATCATCAAAAGAAGTAATGTCATCAAACATACACATTAGGTCAAGAGATTGCTCCTCCACATATTCATTTATGAATCTATCTTCTGATCTATGGTAGGTGGAATTAGCAGGAATCTGTTCATGGCACTCAACCTCTTCCTTTTGTGAAATAAATGTGTCATGGTGATTTGGAGCAAAAAAATTATCTTTCATGGTGATCTTTTGTATCCTCTCCTCTATCTTCTTTACCAAAATGTTGAGTTTTACCTCTGCAATGTTGTTTTCCTCTACTTCTACTTTCAATCTCTCTCTTCTAATTTGCAGATTAACTTCTACATCTAATGCAATGTTTTGCATTTGTTCCAGTGTTGAGGGGTTTCTTTCTCTTAGCTGAAATTCTATCTCTGGATCAAATGCTTTTGGATAATGCAAAAGAGCTTAATCAGGAGGAGGTCTTATATTTGATGGCATTGAATAATAGACTTGATTAAATCTGTTAGAAAATTGTTGTATTGTTTCATTTGGCTATCTTTTCAATTGATTGTATTCTTCTATGTTCACAAGAAGATTGACTTTGATTATCCATCTATCAAGGAAAAAATTGACAAACTATTGGAAATTTGAGATGCTTGCAATAAGTAAATTCTTGAACCAACTCTTTACTCTACTTTGCAAATAAAGAGCAAAAAGCATGATAATAACATCATCTTCATCAAGTTCAAGTAAGTCCAGATAATTCTCAAAACCTTGAATATTTTTTTTGGGAAGTGATACCATTCTCTCCATCAAACCTAGGGAGATACTTGTAATAATTGTCAGGGAAAGCATGGAGTGTAGGAGGTAAGATCAGTGGCTTATATCTATCAGGATCTTTATAAGGTACATGAATATGTACAGGGATTGTATGATTATTCTTTATTGTTTGATGCTCCTCATTTGGAAAATGATCTTTATAAGAGTTAGAAGAATGCTGCTCAAATGTGTAAGGGGATTTTATATCTACAATTTTCAAAGGGAAATAATAAAAAATTAATCTAAAATCTTCTCTAAAATACAATATACATTGAAAAAATTTATTGATGAGAAAAAACATAATGTCTTGGATAACAATCCAAGTTAAAATCCTGATCTTTTCATATTGTTCTTTCAAGTTCATTCTTCTAGTGGAATCTTGATTGTGAAATTGATAGGTGGATGATTTTAACCTTTGTGTGTCTGATCATTGTCCACCATCATAGATTAGATTTAAACCTGTAAAACATTTATGAAGAAAATGTTAGTCATCCCCAGTATGGTCGCCACTATGTTATCACTCAGTATTTTCTCAAGGTTAAAGAAAGAAATCACCGAGGTAACCACAAACCGCTTTTGAAGCATAGGCTCTAGCCAACCTAAGCTCATAGAGGGTTCTTTCTATATGATTTAGCTTTGTTTGATGGGATTTTAGGCTAGTTCTGAAAGTTCAAAGGGGTTTTTGATTTGTATTGGAGAATGGGTGGTGGGGTCCTTTAAACACATGGATAGAGTTATGTCTCTAGACCATTGGGCTATGGAGTCAACAAAAGGGCAGCAGAACTTTATCAACTCACTAAAGGGGACGTTCAAAGGGCAAGATGGCAGAGTAGAGTGCAGGTCATTAGGCCAGAGGGGTGAAAAGGTTTTAACCAGGGTGAGAGAGCAATCAAGAATTCTCAGACCGGGATTGAAACGAGGACGAAAGGGCAATTAAGAATCCTTTGCTATAGATTATAAAGAAACAACCTAAAATAAGGAGCAATTAAAAATTCCTTAACATAGATATTATTAAAAAACATGTATTTTCCTAACTGTTATAACAAAGTGTAATTAAACAAATTATGAGATATTGTTCCAATTATAGCATTCAGATCCAGAAATACATTAAAGATTGTGGAAAAACTTTAAGAAAGATAACGATAACATAAGAGAATACTTGTCTGCACTTCACTCAACACATGAATCCTTTGAAATATCTGGTCTTTATTCAACAATCCAACTTGCTGGCTCAGTTAATGCTCCAATGGATTTACAGCCTTTTGATAAAAAAAGTCTATAGAAATGTCTAAGAATCCACACTCAAATACTTCAAATGAAGAAGTATTTATACAAATTCTAACTGAAATATCTTGAAAAAATATCAAGATTGGTTTTACAAATATATCAAACTATTTTACATTAATAGAACTTAAATAAAGGAAACTCAAAACTAATGAATCTATTTGGCACTATATTTGCAGATTGAGGGTGACAAAGAAGAGAAAGCCGAATTTGATAGTAACTCTTAATTGATGATGAGGCTTCCAAGTCACTAACTAAGTCCTTCCTTTGTGCATTCTGCCCCAGAAATTCTCCAAAATGGGGGTCTAGTGATACCTTTGTATATCTCAATCCGAGATAGATATGTAAAAAGGGAAAGAGGTTATTATAGATAAGTATGTTGTTGATATAAACCTCTTTCCGTTTCCAAAAATTAAGCTCCATCCATTCACAATATGCTCTGCAAAAAGATGTCTTAAACAGGACTTTGCACAGTCCAAAAAATAGGCTCTGAAGATAGGAATTTATCTCCCTTTTTGTAATACAAGTGTAAAACGTGAGATATGTTTTTGTAGATTGGCCTTTTAGGAACACAACACTCCTCGATTTTCTCAAAATGCATCTTGTATTGGCCACAATAGTTTCTGCCAAATTATGACTTAAACATGAAATTTCTGGAAAATGTACCATTTATGCTCTGTTTTTTAATCTATCTTCACTTCGATTCTTCAATATGATACATTTTTATTGATACTCTTTCATCTTATCCACTTTTACTTTGATAACCTATCGATATCCTTTACTGTGCTTTTATTTTCATTGTACATTTTAACTTTTTACTGTGTATTTCAACAATAAATTCTTTTGTTTTTTTATGTGTATTAGCATCGGGTAGTGGATATTAGTCAAGTTTTTGTATGTTTCATTTGTTTGTCTTCTAACCGCATCCTTTGTTTGGTTCCTCTGTTTTGACTGTCAATGCTCTATGTGAGTGCTTTCTTCTTGGCTCTGTGTGTAATTGTCTTTTTCTCTGTTCCTTGTATAATTGTCGTCTTATTCTAAATATAGGTTCTAAATCAGTTTCCTGTTGAGTCTTGGAGTGAACAAGTTTTGTGACTAGTATGAAAATTGTTTATCCAATCTTTGGTCTTCTACTAATTACCTGCAAAATACAAGAATCATTAAGAAAACATAGGTTGGCAGGAAAGGAAATTGATGGCTTTATTGCATAGGGAGGTCTAGGGAAGGAGTCATGGCAATGTTTTGAAAGTAATTGGAGGTCGAATTGTGTTGCAAAAGCTCAGGGTAGCGCCAGAAGGGTTTGATAGGTTTTACTGTGAAACAGGGCAAAAGGAATGAAAATGAGGGTTTTCAAGGTTTTAATGGGCAACATTTTAAATTTGGCTCGGGATTAGTTGTTGGCATTGTGATTCTGGTTTGGTACTATGGCACATGTGTTGTACTTGATGGTAACTCACTATAGTGGCAGATCTCAGTTCGGGCACTCAAAATCTTGGAAATTAAGGTACCCGCAAGTAATCCTAGAAGAAGCTATGGACCCGCAGGTACGCCGTCCAAGGGGTGCGGACTTGCACGCAGGTTCTCCGTTTAGAAGGTGCGGACCCCAGTTTCACTCTCTCCAATGCATTAAAGCGCGTGCACGTGGGAATCTTCTTGAATGGTTCATGGTATTAGTCCGACAATTTTTGATCCTATGGTTTTGGTCCATGGTATTGCATCTAAAAATATTGATCCAAGGTATTGGGTTCATGGTATTGTGTTATTATGGTTTTGGGCCGTGGTATTGTGAAAGACTTGCCTATAAAAAGGAAAGGAGATCTCTTGGCTACTCACTTGTGAAATTTAAATATCTTAAGATCTGAAATTTTGGGTGATTGATTTTAAAAGCTAGATCTAAATCAAGGAGAAAACTTAAGGCGAATCTATTTGATAAGTTGTGATCTCTTGGGCGCATGAACAGATCTGTGGATTTGACTAAACTTGGCACATTGGAGGATTGTTAGTTTGGCCCTAATCAGAAGTTCGCAGGCGATCCACGGCGTGAGTGCGGGGGTACGCACCTCAAGAAAAGGCTCAGTGCGAGGTACACAGCACAGGAGAAAGCGTAGTGTGGGCTGCACGCAACACTGTGAAAGAAGAAGTGCGAGGTACGCAGTGCAGGAAAAGGAACAATGTGGAGGTACGCTATCTGCTAGAAAGTAAGGGTGTGGACCTGAGAAGAAGTACGCAGAGGAGAAGAACCACCAGTGCGGATCCATGCAGTTTAGACTCAGAAGAGTTGTGGATATTCGCAGGTCCCTCTTGGTGAAGTTGCGGACTTATCTTGGCTCTTTTGTTGACTATCTTTTATCTATTGCAGCAGAATTCTGGGTTTATATTTCTAGTATTACTTTTCTGTTTACAGCATTCTGAAGAATTGGGTGATTCATTGGTTGATTGTATAAGGAGATTAGGTGATTTGCATGTACTTGATGATTATTTGATATTCTTGGATCTAGTTTGAAAATTCATGAAACGTGGTCCTTTAAGAAGTAAAGAGCTAAGGGGGTTGTAGCTCCCTTCCAGGAGAGACTGGAAAACGAGAGAGAGTTGTAGCTCTCTGCAGGTTGCAGCCTGCGTACTAGTAAAGGACTACACCAGTACAAAATCATTGTAAAAGAAGTTTCTAATTGAAAGAAGATAGAGACATATTGCAGCAGGTGGTTTTCACCCACATTGGGTTTCCACCTTATATCTGGTGTTCTTTGGTGTGACTATCTGTTTTTCTTGTTTCATGCTCATTATTATATGGTACTGACATACAAGTTAATGATCAATATCTGAAGATTAAATTAAGGAAGACATATTGAAAAGAATTTGATAATACTGATTCACCCCCCCCCTCTCAGTATTATTTCCAACAATTGGTATCAGAGAAGGTCCTTCAAGAGAAGCTTGATCGCTTGAAGGAAGAGCTATCATCATGAGAAACTACGAGAGGGAAGCATCAATCAGGCCACCAATTTTTGATGGGACAAACTCCGTATATTGGAAGGTAAGAGTTATTGCCTATCTTCAATCTCTTGGTACAGAAGTATGGGATATCATAGATACAGGGTATACTTTTCCATCAGCAACTCCTACAGATCCGGCTGAGAAGAAGAAATATGAAACAAATGCAAAGGCGGTCAATACTCTATTAGGATGTCTATCTCAGTCAGAATTTGTCAAGGTAATGCAGTTTAAATCCGCAAAAGAGATTTGGGACAAGATTGTTCTGAGCTATGAAGGAGATGATTAGGTAAAATGAGCAAAACTTCAAACCCTCAGGATTCAGTATGAAAATCTCAAAAAGTATAATGATGAAAGTGTGGCTAATTATTTTCTTCGTGTAGATGAGATTGTTAATTGTATGAAAAATTTGGGTGAAGAAATAAAAGAGGTTGTTGTGGTTGAAAAAGTTCTAATATATTTGTCCTCTAGATTTGAATCTAAAGTTTCTGTTATAGAAGAAAAGGAGAATCTACAAAACCTTAAAATGTCACAGTTGCACGGAATTCTAACTGCTTATGAAATGAGGAAAGGAGGTCTGTCAGACAGGAGAGTAGCTGCCTTCAAGGCTTCAGGCAAAGGAGAGTACTATGAGTCAGGACACGTGTCAGAAGAAGAAGAAGAATCAAATTTTGTCAGAAATCTTCAACGGGGTACTGGAAGATTCAGAAGTAAGTTACCTTTCAAATGTTTTGCTTGTGGAAGAGTAGGTCACTATGCTGCCAAATTTCCTCATAAGGATAAGATTGACAAGGGGAAGGAACCTGTTAGATGGAAAAAGAAACAAAATGCAAATAAGAAAAGCTATTACACTCATGAAGACAGTGACGGATTTTCAAATAGTGATGAAGATGAACAAAGTAATAATTATAGACTTTTAATGGCTTTTGAAGATGATGATTTCATGGATGCTATAGATGAAGAAGGTCTTTATGAAGAGATTTCTAAACTCAAAATTTGTTTAGAAGAGAAAAATACGATTATTGATACTCTGCAATTCCAATTGGCTGAAAGTGAAAAACATCATGAAAAGTTAGAATGTGAAATAGTGGGACTTAGAAAAGAGATTGAGAAAACTAAAGCTATTAATGTTAGATTTGTTAAAGGATCTGAAACGTTAGATGAGATTGTCAAAGTACAGCGTTCTCCACTAATCAAGACGGGTCTAGGATATAATGAAGAAGCATCTCAAGCACAGAAGCCATCCACCTCCAAAAGTTATATTAATGCAGCAAGGAGAAGTGCACAAATTGACAATCAACAGCAAAGGCACAATGCTGCTCACCAGGTAAATCAGGGACATTTTTCTTCAAGAATGAACAGAGATCACCAAGTAAATCAGGGCCAATCTACTTCAAGGATAAACAGAAGCTATAACAAACCACAGGTAAATCATTCTCAATTTGCCTCAACAATGAATGTAAATGAAAACTACAATCGTTCGGTCCGCAGGGTTGATAATCGCAGGAATTTCTTCAATGGCCAATGTTTCTCTTGTCAGAACTTTGGACACAAAGCAGCTCAGTGTGTTGCCTACAAAACTATCATGACTAGAGAAACTCAAAAACAGAAGAGTATGACTGGGATCATGAAAAGGACCTACAATAACTTTTCTTCTCTTGAAAATGAAATAGAATGTTCTATTTGTAATAGTTTTGGTCATGAAGATTTTGAATGCAGGAGCAGGTTTCGGTACGCAACTTAGAAGGAGCAAGCCTCAAATATCAAAACATGGAGAATGAAAGAAACACAACTAGAAAGATGTGCTATAGCCCATAGAAAATTTTAGGGGTGAATGTTCGCCCTTTGAAGAAATTAAGGAGTTTTAAATTTTTACTGGGCGAATATTTTGTATCATAGTACATTTTTACAAATCACCTCAAATCGCCCACCTTATTTTAAGGGGGAGGGTAAAAAAGGTAAATTTAGCCCTTGAAATTAGGAGTTACAACCTTCCATTCGCCCATTTTCAAGAATAGGTTTTATTTAAGTGAATCCATT
>APFE031307397.1:69540-81706 GCA_000404065.3 Pinus taeda | reverse complement strand
AGCACATACCGATCAAGTATCACTTTCTCAAGGAACAAGTGCTTGAACAAAAGGTCAAGTTGGAGTATGTTCCTTCTAAGGAACAAGTTGCTGATATACTCACCAAACCATTGCCCTGGGAGACTTTTGAATACCTCAGGAAAAAGCTGGGGGTAGTTGATGCATCATCTTGTTGTTGAATCTCATCTATTGTTGGTTGTACGCGAGTTTCATATGGGGTATACGCGTACATTTGCTGGGTTGCAGATTGGTCGAAGATCGATTGGCACAGGTTCAAGGGGAGCATATAATACATTGTTGGCATTATGGAGGAAGTATAGAAGGAGATAATGATGCTGATCTGAATATTGTTGCAATATGTCTCTATCTCTTTCTCGGTCATTTATGGTGTTTGGTGGATTGTGGATCTTTCGTTCAGATATTTCTTTACTTTCGCAGATCTAGTTTATCAGGGGGAGCATGATCAGCAAAGCAAAGGCCTAAGCATGTTCTTAGGGGGAGCATAACGCTTTGCCCTTGATTTCAAAGGGGGAGAATGTCGTTGAGGATCTTGAGGTTGCCATCAAGTCCAAAGGGGGAGATTGTTGGCATTATGATTCTAGTTTGGCTCTATGGTACAGGTGTTGTACTTGATGGCAACTCACTCTAGTGGCAGATCTTAGTTCGGGAACTTAAAATCATGGAAATTAAGATACCCGCAGGTAAGCCTAGAAGAATCTACGGACCCGCAGGTACGCCGACCAAGGAGTGCAAACATCCACGCAGGTTCTTCATTCAGAAGTTGCGGACCCCAGTTTCACTCTCTCCAATGCAGAAAAGCGCGTGCACATAGGAATATTTATGAATGGTCCATGGTATTTAGCCCGACATATTTGATCCTATGGTTTTGGTCTGTGGTTTTGCACCTACAAATATTGATCCAAGGTTTTGGGTTCATGGTATTGTGTTATTATGGTTTTGGACCATGGTATTGTGAAAGGATTGCCTATAAAAAGGAAAGGAGATCACTTGGCTAGATACTTGAGAAATTTGAATATCTTAAGATCTGAAATTTTGGGTGATTGGTTCTTAAAAGCTAGATCTAAATCAAGGAGAAAATTGAAGGCGAATCTATTGATAGGTCGTGAACTCTCGGGCACATGAACAGATCTGTGGATCTGACTGACTATGGCACATTGGAGGACTGTTAATTTGGCCCTAATCAGAAGTTCGCAGGCGATCCACGGCGTGAGTGCGGGGGTACGCAACGCAGGAGAAAGCGCAGTGCGGGGGTACGCTGCACAGCTGAAGGCGCAGTGCGAGGTACGCAGCAAAGGAGAAAGAATAGTGCGGGGGGTATGCAGAAAAGCACAAGGCGCAGTGCGAGGTACGCAACACAGAAGAAGGCACAGTGCGTAGGTATGCTGTCAGACAAATAGTCAGGTGCGGATCTGAGCAAAAGTATGCAGAGAACAAGAAAGATCAGGTGCATATCTGCGCAGTTTAGACATAGAAGAGCTGCAAATATCCGTAGGTTTATATTGGTCAAGTTGCGGACTTTTCTTTGAAGTATTTGTTGTCTGCCTTTTATCAATTTGTTGTAAGAGTTCTGGGTTTAGTTTACTAGTATTGCCTTTCTGTTTACAACATTCTGAAGAGTTAGGTGATTCATTGGTTAATTTTATAAGGAGATTGGGTGATTCGCATGTACTTGATGATTATTTGATCTTCTTGGATCCAGTTTGAAAATTTATCAAACATGGTCCTTAAAGAAGTAAAAGAGCTAAGGGGGTTGTAGCTCCCTTCCAGGAGAGACTGGAAAACGAGAGAGAGTTGTAGCTCTCTGCAGGTTCCAGCCTGCGTACTGGTAAAGGACTGCACCAATACCAAATCATTGTAAAAGAAGTTTCTAATTGAAAGAAGATAGAGACATATTGCAGCAGGTGGTTTTCACCCACATTGGGTTTCCACCTTATATCTGGTGTTCTTTGGTGTGACTATCTGTTTTTCTTGTTTCATGCTCATTATTATATGGTACTGACATACAAGTTAATGATCAATATCTGAAGATTAAATTAAGGAAGACATATTGAAAATAATTTGATAATACTGATTCACCCCCCCTCTCAGTATTATTTCCAACAATGACTTGACCTTTTCATAAATTTCTTCTTTTATCTGTTGTCCACATTCCTCGAAATCATTACTCTTCCTAATTTGGTTTTTCTACATTGCATGAGTGAAGGAGTAAGTTGTAATCAGCCAGTTGAAGTCGGGTGAGACTATTGACCCATCCTTAGCTTATAAAACCTTATCTCTCATGCATTGACAAAAAATTTCTAACTATAATATGCTCAAGAGAAGAGGTCAATAATATCGCATACTTGTACCTACCTGATGGTTGTTGGAGTGACATGCATGTTGTTTATGAGTTGATGATCAATCCATGGTCCTCTGGAGGTGATAATTTCCTTTGTTTGCTTCTGCACATGTCTTCATATCTTGGTGATTCTAAACCTTTGTCTTCCAGTTACCATGAGCAAGCTATCTTAGTCAAATCTGGCATTCTTGGAGCAATTTTCTTGGCCATGGGTAATGTTCACCTTCCCTGTACCTTATTCTACCATTAGGTAACTTTACCACACTTTATTTCTCCTTCCATGCCTTCCTATAGCTTTTAACCTTTTTCCTGTAGTAAACTAGGACTCCTATAGTACTACATGAAACCCTGTAGCAGCCTCATTTTTCCCATATCTCCCAAACGGTAGAATGGATTGACTTGAAATTGTTTTAGCATGTTTCCATAATCCTTATGCACCTCCCCGTAAAAACTAAATTGCCAATCAAAATCTCGAGAAAAAATAAAAATGTATGAAGTTGATGGAGGTCGATTTCTTGGAAACCATGCACTAGAATTTGCCAAAATTTCTTGGGCATGTTACCATCAACCAGATGCATCTCCCCATCAAACAAATTTACAAATGGATGCATGAATATCGAGAAAATCCAAAAATGGTTGTAGGTCATGGAGGCCGATTTCTCGAAAACTATGCATTGTAATTTGCTGAAATTTCTTGACCATGTTACGATCATTCATATGCATCTCCACCTAAAATAGTTTGGAAAATGGATCCATATTTTTCAAGATACGACAACAAAAAAATTGCTCTATGTATTTATGTTTCTTTTAGTAAAACAGAGCATTCCTATAGTATTTCAGAACAACAAGGAAAATGAATGGAAAAATATTGAGAATGATGGGTAGATGGTGGAAATAGATGAGGGTGCTGGATTGGCATGGAATTGGCCCTTCTTGAGCATTTGAGAAGAGGAAGAGAAAGTTCAATTTTGACTTAATTTGACTAGAATTTTGACCAATTTTTTTCTTTTCTTTGGTGCCAACTTTTTTTTGTTGCTTGGAAATGTTGGACAACACCTACATTCATCAGAGAGATACATGGAGTAAAGTTTTTTTTTTTTACTTTTTAACCTTTTTTTTCTTCTAGACCTATTAGCCACCGCAATGAGGTTTTCAACTAGTAGGTCTGCCTAGGCGCCTCAAAGAAGGTTTCACCTAGGATCATTTTTTTCCTTTTTTTTCTTTTTTCTCAACCCATTGACCACCCCATGGAGATTTTCAATCAATGAGCCAATCTTAGACTCCTCAAAGGAGGTTTTCACTTGAAATTTTTATTTTTTCTCTTAGTTTTCATTTTCTTATTTCTTTTACTATCCTACTATACTTGTAAAAAAACAAAATTGTTTTCAAGTGTAGGAATACTTCCAATCAAGCCAAGTGCACATTGAGATAACAGATAAACTGATGAGTAAGCTTGGAATGTATTCTTTGAAATTTACCTGGATGTAAGAGACCAAATGTTTTTATTTTAATGATATCAAACACAGTAGAAGAAGAAAGTATTATTGCAACTTAGTGACTGTCTAGAACCATATTTCAATATAGTTGTGATGCCACTGGTCCACTTGCTGAGTTGGATCATCCTGGATTTCTCCTTCTTCTATGACCTTCAAATATTCCTCTTTTTGTTGATTGTTCTCTTGAACACATGGAGAATTTGATGGTAACCATGAGGGAGATTTCTCAATCTCTGATTTTGATGTTTTCTCTTCATCAAATGCAACACATGATCCTTTGGTATTCTAATTTGAATCTTATTCTTCTAGATGTGGTCCGTCAATGGCATCAAGAGAATATCTTTTTTGTAATGTTCTTCCTGAGTTGAGATGAATACCATTGAGATCGAGAGGAGATAGATGGAAGTGTTGTACCTCAACATTGTAAGTGGGTTGAGGTACTTCATTGTGTGGGTTTGGAAATGGTGGTACAAGTAGTTGAGTGGAAGTGGATATTTGAGATGAATTTGGTTGGGGTTGTGGTTGGGGTGGAGGTGAATGGTAGGGATAACATGGAGTTGGGTATGGAGGATATGAGGAAAATATTGAGTATATTGTGGGTGGCTCCCATAAGTTCCGTTCCAACCATGTTTCCAAGATTGGTTTTGGGGTTGATATGGCTAATGTTTCTAAGGAAGGGGTTTGTTCCAATTACTTTGATGTGGATATGCATAATCTTGAATTGTGAATTAGGCTTTTGCATCATATTGGGTTGACTAGGCCTCCACAGTCCTCTTGGAGCTACATAACATAGATGCATTGGCAATTGACTTGCCTCATTATCCTCTTGGTAAACTTCCTTCAACCTTGGTAATGAGGGGAAATATTTAACATCATGTGATTCTGCATGGACAACACAAATATCAACATCTTATTTTTTCTCTATTTGTATTTTTAGCATTTCTACTTATTCACTTAGATTGCTAAGACTTTCTATTTTAAAGTTATCAAGAAAATTTCCAAGTTTAGCTTGAATACCAATCTCAATGCTAATTTACTTACTCTTTCCCTTCTTGTTGATATGTGTTTGCATGTTTCACAAATTTCTTCAAATGATAATTGGTTTAGATCACATTTACTCGTGACATCAAGGAGATTAATCCATTCATCCCTAATTGTTCTAAGTAAGAGGGTTTTTAGTGTGTTGGGTCCAAAATGATGTAGTTTTTCCCCCTTAATATTATACATGAACCTCTCTATTAAATCCTCAGGGCTCTGATCTTATTTTTGATTCATTCTAAATATTTCTTATTTAAGATCATGATCTTTATATTTTTCTAGAAATATATTTTGCATATCATTCTATGATCTTATTGAATTAGTCCTTAAACTCATGAACCAATTAAGAGCTCTATCCTTCAATGTTGCTGGAAACAATCTCAAATTTTGAGTGTTTAATCAGTAACCATAAGATATACAAATAGTTTAAAATTCAAAGAGAATGGTTTCTAAATCCTCTGACCTTAGACCATGAAAGTTTGTAAGAAAATATTTAGGGATGTTCTTCATATGCACATTGATATCAGTACCTTGAATGGGAAATCCAAAAGGATCTTCCTCATTGTCATCATCTCCATCCATTTCTTCTACCTTATTTTCCACCTCTTCTTCTTCTTCCTGCTAAAGTGGATGTGGATGTGGCTCTTACTGCACCATGTGATCAAATGGGGGGGTGGGTTGGTGTTGGAGAATTTTTTTTATGATTAAATGAAAACACTAATTTAATGCATTATTTTGTTTTTGAAATGAAATATGCCTAGTGAAAATCTTTTTTTTTTTTTTTTGCAAAAAGTAAAAAAAAATGAATCAACTAGCGAGGAAAACAATGCATACTTTGACACCTCCCTAGTAAGGGTGCCAAAAAATGATGAGACTTGGTATTGCAACAAGAATGTTGCAACTGCCAATGCTACCAAATTTAATTATCAACCTGAGTTTCATACAAACTTAAGAGGTATCGGCATTATATGTGCAACATACAATGTGTCCTTCCTTCACTATCATGACGTGATGGAGTGCATGTAATGAAATCAAACCCTAAACTTATTGCAGAAAATGAAATGCTCAAAATGGAAACATTAACCTATTGCAAGAAAGAAAATACAAGGAAATAAACCTATCCTAATTGCATAAATTAAATATCACAAACTAAAATTAAACCATTACACTTAAAATAGTTTAGATCGATTAACATAGTTCATTGGATGTGGTAATGAAGAAAATCATCATTGTATGATCCAATTCACAAATTTGTCTATTAACCCAAATCACTGAAATGTTTTTCATGGGTAAAGAGGCAAGTCCTAAGTGGTATTTAGTCTTCCCTAATATTTCATTTAGAGCCTATGGGTCTAAAATCTACAAATTCAAGAACTAGTGAGCTAGTAAATCTATCAAATGCCTAACCTAATCAAGTGCAAATACAATGGGGTAATTTTTGTTATTAACTAAATTTTTTTGAGATCTAAGGTAAGTGGAATCAACTAGATTGAAACCCGTTAGCATGCTCTAAAAAATAACAGAAATTTATTGTTATTTTCCACAAGGGACTTCCAGAAATCTAGATTTGGGAGTAAGCAAGTTAATCCAAGTGGCTAAATGATTACTATGTCCTTACAAAACTGTCTCAAGGATGAAATGATGCTTGTGATCATAAAAAATAACTTACTTCAACCATTTAAGCCAATCCTACAACAAGAAATCATTAATACTAAATGCAGAAATAGAAAAAAAGACAAGAACAAGAGATGCATGTGAATACGAAGTTCAATGAAGAAAAGTAAATGATACAAAAGGGATCTAAGGATCCTGATATGGCCAAGGCCAAGGAAACTCAAAGACCTATGGAGGAGATGAAGATTTAGAAGCTGAACATGGAACCAATCTTCATTATTTCCATCAATCCAATTACATCCCTGCAAGAAATGAAAGTGGAGATGCAAAAATATGAGTTCTCTCCACAAGAAGACTAACCAAAATCAACACCTAGAGACAAATTTGACTTGGTACTTGTAAAAAATGATTAGAGATAATTCCCCATGAAAGGAAGAATCTTTCCCCAGAAAAGTCCCTTGATTAGTGGATTTGGCTCCCAATGGAATCTGCATTAAATTGCAGGGAACACATTCCTAGATTTTCTCAATCATTGGAGCTCCAAAATTTGTGCCATAACTCCATAATATCTTGTTGATTTATTATTTGATATATGTCCTCCTATAGTAGGGAGAATGTCCCTAGATTATTTCCTCCAACAAATCTCCATAATCTTCCCAATATTCCACAAAAATAAATAATATTAGGCACAAATATGCAATTAGCCATAAACATTCCTAATGAACATATTAAAGTTAAAAATACATTATCTATTGCAAAAATAAAAGTTTAATGTGTTGAAGGATGGTCAGATGGGCCTTAATTTATGTCTAATTTAAAGGTCGGTCATGCCCCCCTACTAAAATTGTTGCTCACCCTTTGAGAAACTTAGTGACCTCATTGTGTCTCATTCATGGCCCTGATGGCCTCTTTCTTGTGCATACCTCATTCCTTTATCTTAAGAATCCTGGTTGTAAGTTTTGCAAGGACAAGCACAAAAATGTAGTTGTTATTTTCATGAT
The DNA here is from genome assembly GCA_000404065.3 of Pinus taeda. NCBI lineage: Eukaryota > Viridiplantae > Streptophyta > Pinopsida > Pinales > Pinaceae > Pinus > Pinus taeda. The sequence goes on along the minus strand of APFE031307397.1, from coordinate 74,198 downwards.
TGTTTAACAGAATTTCAAGAAAATAAACATAACTTTCCTCTTTGCAAGTGAACTCTGTTGGCTTGTAGATCCATTTCATTCATAATCTCACTTGAAACCTGCATTCCATTTTCACTCATTTTTCCAAAACTGTTTGTGCATAGAAAAAATCGCAGTGTTCTTGAGACCATTAGCCTGCCTTCTTTCCCTTATCCAAGATGGGTTCTTGGATATTTTTCAGTTTGGCATGGTCTTCCACATCCTTTTCCAACCTTCTGCTAACTTTTTCCACCATTTGGATACCTCTAAAACCTTCAAAACACCTTTTATATGAGAACTAGTACATTATGTAGTAAATTGGTGTTTCCTATAGTAAACTACAAGAAACCTTGTAGCAGTTCATGTAGTACTACTGGAAACCATGTAGTTGTTCCTGTAGTTCTACAAGAAACCTTGTTTAAACCTGTTTTGAGAAGAAATGATAGTATGAGCCTAGGGTAGGCCCTCAACTTAACATCCATGCCTTTCTCCCATTTCTATAACATCTTTTTAGCCTTGGACAAAAGCTAGAGAGAGATTAGAGACCTCTTGGAAAGCCTCTTTTCATCACTGCAGTTTGTGTTCTATTTTTATAGTGAATGCCTTCTTTAATTTTGTTGCATTATTCTTCGCTTTTGTGGCCTAGATGATTTCCTAATGGTCTTGAAGTTATGTATGTTTATTAGGTTTCTCTTAGACACTGCCATTTTTTTAGCACAATTTCTTCCTTTCTTCCTTCTTGCAGTAGCATTCTACCTTCCTATCGTAGTTATTCCTTTTCTTGCATGGTCTTCTAACTGTATGGGAGTGATGAGAAATGATGTAGAGGGGTTGGAGGATGATGTTAGAGCTTAGAGGGAGCAATGTAGGTTTGTGAAAATGGAGAGGATGTGCTCTGTGTTTTTTTTTTTCAAGAAAATTTTAAGGTGTGACAGAGTGCATGGTTTGTTCTTGAAAAATATTATTTTTTTTCTTATGAAATGGGATGGATGAATGATGGATAGATAGTGGCCATGAATTATATGGAGGGGTTAGAGTGTTGCAGTGACTTGGATTTTGCATAAATTTCTTCTTTTAACTGTTGTCCCCATTCCTCGAAATCATTACCCTTCCTAATTTTCCTTTTCCACATTGCATGAGTGAAGGAGTGAGCTGAAATTAATGATTTGAAGGCAAGTGAGACTACTAACCCATCCTTATCTTATAAAACCTTATCTTTCATGCATTGAAAACAAATTTCTAACTATAATATGCTCAAGAGAAAATGTTAAGAATATTGCATACATGTACCTACTTGATGGTCGTTGGAGAGACATGCATGTTGTTGCTTAGTTAATGATCGATCCATGGTCTTCTTGAGGTGATAATTTCTTTTGTTTTCTTATGCACATGTCTTTATAGCTTGGTGATTCTAAACCTCTATCTTCCAGTTATCATGAGAAAGTTATCTTAGTCAAATCTAGAATTCTTGGAGTGATGATCTTGGACATGGGTGATGTTCACCTTCCATATACCTTATTCTACCATTAGGCACCTTTCCCACACTTTATTTCACCTTACATACCTTCCTATAGCTTTTAGCTGTAGTAAACTAGGACTCATGTAGTACTGCATGAAACACTGTAGCAGCATTATTTTGTCCATATCTCCCAAACGGTAGAATGGATTGATCTAAAAAATTTTGAGCATGTTGCCATTATCCTTATGCACCTCCCCATAAATAAATAAAATTTCCAATGGATGCACAAATCTTGAGAAAAAATAAAAATGGTTGAAGTTGATGGAGGTCGATTTCTTGGAAACTGTGCATTGGAATTTGCTTAAATTTATTGGGCATGTTACCATCATCTAGATGCATCTCCCCATGAAACAGATCTAGAAATGGATACACGAATATCGAGAAAATTCAAAAATGGTTGTAGGTCACAGAGGTATATTTCTCATAAAATGTGCATTGGAATTTGTTGAAATTTCTTGAGCATGTTACGATCATCCATATGCATCTCCACCTAAAACATATTGGAAAATGGATGCATAGTTTTCAAGATATGACAAAATAATTTTTTGCTCTATGTATTTATGTTTCCTATAGTAAAACAGAGCATTCTTGTAGTATTTTAGGACAACAAGGAAAATGAATGGAAAAATCTTGGGAATGATGGGTGGATGGTGGAAATAGATGAGGGTGATGGATTGGCATGGCCTTGGCCCTTCTGGAGCATCTGAGAAGAGGAGAAAGTCCAAGTTTGGCTTCTTTTGACTAGAATTTTGACCAATTTTTTCTTTTCTTTGGTGCCAACTTGTTTTTGTTACTTGCAAATGTTGGAGAGCACCTACATTCATCAGAAACATACATGGAGCAAAGTTTTTTTATTTTTTTTTAGGTCTATAGGCCGCCACAATGAGGTTCTCAACTAGCAGGTCTGCCTAGGCATGTCAAATGATGTTTTCACCTAGGAACCTTTTTTTTCCTCTTTTTTCTTCTTTCTCAACCCATTGACCACCTCATGGAGGTTTTCAATCAATGAGCCAATATTAGGCACCTCAAAAGAGGTTTTCACTTGAGAATTTTTTTTTCTCTTATTTTTCATTTTTTATTTCTTTTCCTATCCTATTATACTTGAAAAAAACAAAATCTTTTTCAAGTGTATGAATACTTCCAATGAAGCCAAGTGCACATCGAGATGACAAATAAACTGATGTGTAGGCTTGAAATGTATTCTTTGACACGTACCTGATGTGTAGGCTTGAAATGTATTCTTTGACATGTACCTGGATGTAAGAGACCAAATTCTTTGACTTTAATGATATAGAGCACAGTTGGAGAAGAGAGTATTTTTGCAACTTAATGACTGTCTGGAACCATATTTTAACGCATGGAGGATTTGATAGTAACCATGAGGGAGCTTTCTCAATATCTAATTTTGATGTCTGCTCTTCATCAAATGAAACACATGATCCTTTGGTATTCTAATTTGAATCTTCTTCTTCTAGATTTGGTCTGTCAATGTGATCTAGGTGGATCTTTAGACACAGTGGCATGGGAAAAGCTCAAAATTCAATGTGGTGGAAAGGCGATGAACTTGACATCAGATCAAAGTGCTCATCGCCCTAATTCCAACCGTGTGAATGGCACTCCAATCCAAGATCGGATGAAGGAGATAGATGCAATCAAAGTTGGGTTGACTTTCTGATGACTAGGTAGGCTTAACAAAGACACAATCTGGCCTTTTCCGGTGAAAGAAATCCAGCCAACTCCGGCTAGATTCTGGGCAAAATTGTTGCATGTTTAAAAAGACCCCTTCAGTCCAAAACCGAAAATTCCAAAAAAAACAATGTTGTTATATAAACAAAAAAAAAGGTGGCAGACCACCAACCCCGCCACCCCACAACATACACAAAATAGAATAGAATAATGGTGGAGGGGAAAGCCACGACCCCTGGCCCCTCCCACGGCACATTAGAACTATTAACAAATAAACATTGTGGGGGGTGCAGGATGTCAACCCCGTCACCCCTCCACATCACCCAATGAATAAACGGCAATGGAAATAGGTGGAGCAAGCCACCAAGTACAACAGACCCGCCCCCCAAAATTACATTTAAAAACATATTACATGGATAAAAGGGGAGGGGCGAGATTTGATCCCCTGACCCCTCCTCAACCACTTTCTAATTTTTACTAACTACACCGCAATAGATTCCTTGAAAAATATGCCATCTAATTATTATTTAAACACAGCGTGTCAGTGCACCCTGGGAGGAAGGTAGGGCACGCAATTCAAGACAGAATTTTGCAGGAGGGCCGAAATTTTGTTTTGTCAGAATTTGACAAATTTTATATGGTTTCAGCACTTCTCAATGCCACAAACGCAATGGCACTATCATTTTCTCCATCAAAGTTCTTCATTTTTTGGCCATTTTTCAGTATGGAGGTATAAAACTCATTTTTTGTAATTGATACTTGTACTCCTCTTTTTCATGCTACTTAAAGAATGAAGGCCTTCCCATTGATCGAGCAGGGCCCGGAGATGTAGTCCAAGTTGGACGAAATTCGTTATCAAGTCTTGTTGTCTTCTTTCATGCTTTATGTTTTTCTCCTCTTATCTCATGTGCACATTAAGTTATCTCTGTTAAGCTACAATTTATGCATGTAATTCTTTAACACATCTATAAGCAAAAGATTTTGGATCAAGTGGTATCAGAGCACGTCTTTTTTAGATGTGAATTGCACGTTTGTATGCTAACAAGAAACATACTTCGAAGAGGCGAAGGGAAACTAAAGTCTTTCAATCCCAAAGCACGGCATGCACATCGAAGGAGAAACATGGCAGATGAAGAGGCTCATCATGAAGAGGAGCGAAATTTCCGTAAAACCTTCTATACAATGGCAAAGAATGTTGGTTAGTTTCTTTTAAGGTTGGAGAATGCAGAAGAGAGAAATCCAGAAGAACAAGGTTCGATGCATGGAAATGGTGGAGAAGAACCCCCTCCTTCTCCTTCCACGAGTGAAATTTCTTCTTCCTCTCATCACCATAATCGTAGTGTTGGGTTGTGTTATGTTCTTTCCACATAGTTAATAGGGGTTTGAGGGGTACCCGTAACCCCACTTTATGGGGTCCGGGGCAGCGCCCCGGAAA
>APFE031307397.1:0-66925 GCA_000404065.3 Pinus taeda | reverse complement strand
ATTTGGATGTGATGCATATGTACATGTTCCAAAGGAGAAACAAACCAAGTTGGATAGTAAATCTGAAAAGTGCATCTTATTGGGTATAAGGATGGTTTAAAGGGTTATAAGCTTTGGAACCTAGTAACAAGGAAGGTTGTGTACAGTCGAGATGTGGTGTTCAGAGAGGTGAAATATGTTATTAAACATGATTTCCAACCAAAGGAACCTGTGAAGATAGAGTTTGAGCTAAAGGAGGAAGAATCAGACTCTGTAGCAGAGGAGGAATCAGAAGATGAAGAGCCACAAACTCTGGCGTGAGAAGATCAGTTCGAGAAAGAAGGCAGCAAGAAAGGTATAGTCCATCTGCTTTCTGTTCAAATTTTTCTTTGTGTGTTACTGATGATGATCCAGAACTGTGAAGGAAGTGGTGGATTCAGAGGATGGAAAACTCTGGAAAGAGGCCATGGTTGATGAAATGGCATCTTTGCACAAAAATGAGGCTTGGGATCTGGTGGAGTTGACGGCTGGAAGGAAACCCATTGGCAGCAAATGGGTGTTCAAGAAGAAGACAAATGTAGAAGGGAAGGTGGAGAAATACAAAGCTCGGTTGGTAGCAAAAGGTTATTCCCAGGTGCCGGAATTGATTTTGGTGATATTTTTTCTCCTGTTGCCAAGGTAACTTCTATTAGATTACTTTTATCTGTTGCTACTGCTTTTGATTTTGAGGTAGGACAGATGGATGTGAAGACAACATTTCTCCATGGGGATTTGGAAGAGGAAATCTACATGAAGCAACCTGAAGGCTTTGCGGTGAAGGGTAAGAAATAACTGGTATGCAAGTTAAAGAAGTCTCTGTATGAGTTAAAACAGTCACCAAGGATGTGGTATCAGAAATTTGATACATTTTTACGGGGACTTGGCTTCACCAGAAGAAAAGCATATCACTATGTGTATTTTAAATTAATTGGTGATCGTGTTATTTATCTGGTCTTGTATGTAAATGATATGTTGCTTGTTGGAAATGACAAAGAAATTATCGAGGATTTGAAGACCCAATTGTCCTCCAAATTCGACATGAAATATCTCGGTGCTGCAAACTATATTTTGGGCATGAAATTAAAAGAGATCGAGCAAAAAGGAAGCTCTGGTTAAACCAGAGGAAGTATGTCGAGACAATACTGCAGAGGTTTAATATGCAAGATAGTAAACCGGTGAAGGTTCCTATTCTTGTAGGCGTGAGGTTATCTGCTGAACAGTGTCCCAAGACACAAGAAGAGGAAGAGGACATGTCCCGTGTTCCATATGCAAGTGCGGTCGATAGCTTGATGTATGCAATGGTCTGTACTAGACCAGACATTGCACATGCAGTGGGAGTATTGAGCAGGTTTATGTCAAAACCAGGGAAGGAGCACTGGATAGTAGTGAAGCGGGTATTCAGGTATTTGCGTGGCACTAGTGATTATGGTTTGTGCTACCAAGGAAGACCAAGATTGGACAGAGTGTTGGATATTCATGGCTTTTTTGATGCAGATTGGGCTGGAGATCTGGATCAGAGAAGATCTACAAGTGGGTATGTGTTTAACCTATTTGGAGGTGCAGTCAGTTGGATGAGTAAGAAACAATCTGTAGTGGCACTATCAACTACAGAGGCAGAATACATGGCAGCCACTCATGCAAGCAAGGAAGCAGTTTGGTTGCAGAGATTGTGTTCAAGTATGGGGTTAGTACAGGGAGCTATAAGGATAGACTGTGACAGCCAAAGTGCAATTTTCTTGGCAAAGAACCCTGCTTACCATTCAAAGACAGAGCACATTGATGTTCAGTATCACTTTGTGAGGGATATGATAGAAGACAAAAAGGTGTTGCTGGTAAAGGTGGACAATTTGAAGAATACTACAGATGCATTGACAAAATCTATGACCTTTGAGAAGTTCTCTTGGTGTAGAGAAACAATGGGCATTGCAGGGTTGGATAAATGACTAAGCTCTCTTGTGGCCCCTTGTGGAAAGAAAACAAAAAGTGGGAGAATGTTGGGTTGTGTTATATTCTTTCCACGACTAGCCCACGTAGTTAACCGAGGGGTTAGAAGGGGGGCAGAGCCCCCCCCTTCGTTGTGCCGATTACATAGCGGGGGGAGTCACAGGGGGGTTGAGGGGTGCAAGTAACCCCACTCTAAATGGAAATCATACATAGTCATTGTACCATATATAGTTGTACAAAACACCTCATAAACTGTTATAGGGTAGTAGAACCCCAACCCATCACTCAATTGCATCACTTGTGTGCATTAATGAGGGGTGGTAATTCCTTGCACATGAGAAAGATGATAGAGATAAGGGGGTACAAATGATGGGCAATTGATGAGACATGTTGTAATATGGCTCATTTTTTAACACATCATTTAATGAGTGATGAAGAAGAGGTACAACTAGTTGGGAGGGTGGTGAATGTTTTGTGGATTTCCACCTAAGTTGATGGGGGATATATGTTTGAATAATGTAGAGGTCACCTATGCCAAGTTATTGGAAAGTGAATTTCATTTCAATGATTGTGTGTCTTGTTTGCATACAAGGCATAAGAAATTATCATGGGTATGGGGTTCTCAATACCATTGGTGCTTAAGGAGTAGAAACTAGCGAGGGAAGTTGACTTATAGCTCAGGGGATGCAACCCATGGTGTTCTTTCAATGAGGCATTCATACATATAAGGGGCACTCTTAAGAATTACAACTGTAGTTCAAGTAAGAAGGTTATAGACTATGGAGGACTACCTAGGCTGAACAAGAGATTCTATAGGCTAGCATTTTACTCTTACATCGCTATCCAACTTCTAGCAAAGTGACTATTGTAGACATGGAGAGAAGGTTCGGTGCTTGTGTAATGAATTAGCAATAGATGACATGATTTTTCATATTAAGGGGTATATAATATTTAGAGCTAGCACAGATGTATTTAGTAAAGGCTATGGGGGTTAGAGGTCATTAAACTATAATGCAAGGAAGCCATTGATTTAAAGCCCCAAGTAACCATTTTTGAAGGAAAATTGTAGGCCTTCATGGAGGGGTTTTCTAGAATTTGTATCTTTTTGAAGAAGGTGGAAGGGGATGTAGGCATGGCTAAGGAAATAGAAGGGTCATGTGGTTCCCATGGCTCACATGAAAATCTTATTGTCATTCTAGAGGTTCCCAAGCCAAAGACGCCTAGACTAGTGGAAACACCTTGGACTCAACTTGGAAACTACAATCACAAAGATGTAACTCCAAATATATCCATGGATCAAATCCCTCCTTCTCATGGTCTTTAGTCTCTTCTTTTGTTAATTTTTTTTATGAACACTGCCCCACCTTTGGGCCATAAACTCTAGACACTTTGTTTTATTCATATGGACTCTAAATATTTGAGATGCATTAGTAAAAACTCTAGTTTTTAAGGTTAGCAAAGGGTGTGGCTTCTCTTGAGGTAGAACACCCGTGAAAATTTGTACAATGTTTATAAAAATTTTCAATTATGTAAAACAAAAAAAAATCCTAATTTTAAATTAAAAAAAACAAAATAGTAACTAATATTAAAAGATTTATATAAGAATTATGATTATGTAAAAAAAAAATATAAGTTAAGTTTATATATTTATAATGATGATAATATTAATAATCTAATTTTTAAAGTCACTACCAAGCTAGACAAGAAATTAGTGCGTAAGGCCCCTTATGAGTTTTCTCAGTTCATTGCCTCAACATCAACCATAGATTGTGATTATGCTACATCAACAAGCTTACTGCGACCATGGTACAACATATTATGAGTCAAGGGGAGGTGCAAGAGCTCACTTTAGGGTAGAATCCTCAACCCAACATTTTCACGAGCAAGTTTTGCCAACCACCCAACACAAACTTCATGAGGAAAAATAGGAAATTACAAGAGACAAAGGTTCTCTCTCAAACATGGATATATGGTCATTAAGGTAGCTTTCTCGATCCAAGACATGAGCCACACTCAAGCGAGCTAGTACCAATAATTGCATACAATTGACTTGTATTAGCAGATGAATAACTTACAATAGAAGGTTTTGCTAGACAAAAATAAGGCCAAAGAAGACATCCTACTCATGTTGGATGAGGTTCAACTTCATATGAATAATGTGGATCATAGAATGGCGAGGATTGATGTCCATTTGGGTCTTCCACTTAATCCAAGTAGCTCCACACAACAAGGCAATCAGCCCACTAAAGTGGCACCATCTTACTCCATTTAAACTTTATGAATTTTTTCCTAGATTAGTAGTTGTCTTCTTTTATCTTTAGCTTAACAATTGGAGTATGTTAGTTGGCTAGATGTCATTATATTTTGAATAAGGCCTTATGTATATTTTGGCTTTAATTTTGGACCTCAAACTTTGATACTTAAGAGATTAATGCAATAACACTATTTAATATCCTTTTGACATATCCATGTCTACTATGTCTATTCAGATATGTAAATTATCAATAAAATTTTAACTTTACCAAAAAAATCTCAAATAATTTTTAAATATAAATTTTACATGAATAAAAAAAATACAATTTATCTTTAACATATTCAATCATATATATATAAATTCAATTTCTACATTTATATAAAACAAATAGGTCATTGAATTAGAAACTAAAAAAAGGACTGACTTTCAAAGCCGGCTCTCCATTATTCAAATTAATAACAAATCAGGCTTATAAAGTAAAATTGGACTAAATCTGTAGATTTATACAAAGCCAATATTTCATAAAAATCTGCTGAAAGCATAACTTTTAAAATCACACGTGGTGGACCTTCGAGGCCTGCTCTCCATTATTTAAATTAATATAGCATCCATGTGGGATAAATATGCAAACACGAGAGACAAATAAGTCACTCTTGATCCATCTCCAATTATTAAAATAGAGTTTTTGGCGCAATGTAACAAACAAATTCCTTCCGAATTATTGCTTTCTAGGGTCATCTCGACGTAGCCCCATCTCAGGCTTTTCCAATTCGATTCCATGTGGACATACTCTCCATCTCATATTTTAAAGCGATAATGCCGGTCACTTTCAGTGAATTTGCAGTGTTTTATGTTGAACCAAATTCTACCTCTTTTGAAGATGATGTGCAAGATAAAGACTTGCAAATTTCTAAATGTCATTGTAAAATTGGATTACTTTAAAAAAATTTAAAAATCATTTCGGAGCCATTTATCGAGGGGAGGAATTTGGCTAAAATTGGCTAGAATCCAGTGAAAAAAATTTCAAAACATCTTGTAGAGCGAGTGTTTGAATCATGTTTTTAATAGTGGAAATGGATTCAACACTATCAAAAACATCTAGGACACCTAAAATTTTGAAGTTTAACAACTATAACTTGGATTTACAAATATCCTTGCCAGATTTTCTCTAAATATCACTGGAATTTCTATAACTTTCAGGGCGATTCCTCTGGGCTAGTTAGACTATGACTTGAAAATCTACAATTCCTCTCTAGCCATTGTTTGCTTAAGTTGAGGAATTGCTTGGACAAAATGGTTAGAATCCTGGCAAAAAAATTTCAAGATATCTTACCTTAGAAAAGTTTGAATCATATATTTGATAGTGAAAATAGATTCAGCACCATCAAAAACTTCCGAAAGACCCAAAATTCTAAAATTTGACAACTATAATTTGGATTTAAAAAATCCCCACACATTATGAAACTATTACCAAAATTTCCAGAAAAAAACCGTCGGTTAGAAATAGCGCACAGAACACGAAAATCTGATCAGAAATGTGAGAAATATATTTATAAATTTACGACTTCTGCGTCTTATGTAATGAAGTACTTTCCGAAAGATACGACAAAAGGCCCGCGTCGGCTATATCGTCACTGCCTTCAGAGAAAATCTACTACTGAGAATCCCATCGAGGTGACAAGGCATCAAATTAAAATATAAGAATCCAAATCCCGCGACCATTCAAGTCTTGTTTATTTCCATTCGTGGATTTGAAGGGACAACTACGAATCTCCATGAGTGCACATCTTAACCCTGCAATAACAAAAGTTAATTAAAATAATGAAAACATGCAATAACACAATTTTATTAAAATAATGAAAGGTCATTTTATGGTCCCAGTATAATTTTATTTTATTTTAAGATTTTCATTAATGTTAGTGGAGTTATATAAATTAAATAGCTTATAAATATAGACAATTATTTGTAACATTAGAGTAAAATAGTTTGATTTTTCTTTTATTCATCTAATTAGATTATGTATAAAATGAAGAATATTTTCAACTTATTAATTCTACATTATCCATAATTTTATAATTTAAAAAAAAATAGAAATTCTAGAAGGTCTATCTAGACATAGACTATGCCCATCACCATAATTAAAATATCTTTTTCTAAATATCATGTAAAAAGATTAATAACACAACCAACTTTTGGTATGATAACAAATGAAAAATAGTTAGGAAAAACATTAAAGATGTTACCAATGATTCCTTAGAAATCTAAGATAAATACATTCAAAGTTTTTATTAAAATTATGAAAAAAGATGATGTATTAATGAAAAACAAGAGCATCTCTAATGTCTATCTAAGTTTCATCCCAAGAAGTTTTGGAGGCAAAACTCTAACTCATAAAGCTAAGGAAAATAATATGATTCCTTTGAATGATTAGAATTCTTACATTAAAAATATTTACAAATCCCCAAACCCATTGGATGTCATTTGAAACATTCCTATAGAGGATAAAGTTTTTCCTATGGAGGACATAGAATTTGAGGTTAAGCAATGTTCAAATGGGAAAGCTATAGACATTGAAAGTTACCAAGTTGAAACTTTTAAAATTGGAGGACCAATCCTCATCTCTCACACGCAAAGGCTAATCAATTTGATAGTTAAGATGGCCTTGCCTAAACAATTGACATAAAGCCTCATTGTACCTATTTTTAAAAGGGGTAATAAAAACAATTCCTCTAATTATAGGACCAATATGATCAACCCTATTTTATCCAAGCTTTATGGAATTATTTTGGAAATGAAGATTACCCTATGGATGGAAAGCCTTGAAAAAAGAGTTAAAGACCAGGATGGTTTTAGGAGGTAGGAGGTATCATTCAACTGTGAACTACCTTGTTTCAATTATGATCATTACAAAGGAGTGTCACAATAATAAAAATAATCTCGTGTTGTTTCATTAACTTTAGAAAATCTTGTGGCATTATACATAGATCCAACCTTTGGAATACGATGGAAGAGATTAAAAGTTCTCTAAAATTGAGGGATATTGCAAAAAATATTGTTTGAGAATGTTATTTCCAAGCTTAGGAACATTGAGTGTTGGTCAAAAGAAATTAACTAAAATATCATATTCAAGAAAGGTTGTACCTTGTCTCCTATCCTTTTTGGCATATACATTGACAAGTTAGAAGATTGTTTGGAAGAAGTTACATTGGCCCTACACTTTTTGGCATAGTTTCCATTCTTCTTAGTTATGTTGACGATATTATTTTTATGATGAGGAGTTCTACACCTCTAATTGGAATGTTGTATATTGGGCCTTCTAAATTATATCATCCCATACTCAATTTATTGTTGTCTCATTTTCCCACACAATCAATACTCCCTCCCCTCCATCAATAACTAAAACTTAAAATTTTTCATTGGATATACAAAAAATTAAGGCACTCTACTAATATTTTTATCTATGAAATTATGGTTAGTACCCAAGTCAATAAGAACTATGACCTTTTGCTTCTTAATGTAAAAAAAAATCTTAATGGTTTTAGGAGCCAAAAAAACTTGCTGATTTATGAACATGTATCTCACACCCATCTAAATCATTTTTTTGCACGTTTTTGTCTCTATTTTCTAATATTTTAAGTTGAAAAGTTCTTCCTCAATTCTTTGTGTAGATGCCTCTATTTCCTCTTCATCTTTATTTCTAAGCTGAACAATTTTTTTTTTTTTTTTTTTTTTTTTTTTTTTTCATTTTACCCTTTTGATAATTTATTCTTACAACCAAATCATAGTCCTTTTTCTCTTCATTCCTCCATTTCCTTATGTAATATTTGAGTAGGATGATGCAGGGTTGTCTTATGAACCCCAACAATCTCATCTTTGTATGTATTTTCCCATGGAAAGCTTGCCTGCATCCTTATTGTTTCTTGAATATGATGAGAAAATTCCATAGATTCCATAACATTTTTTTCGGATGTTTCAAGAAAATCTCATGTTTAATGTCTTCTTTCAATCCACTCATGTAATATTCCAATAATTGTTCATCACTTATGTTATCCACTCTTATGGAAAAAAAACTAAATTTCTTAATTATAAGCTTCAATATCACCAAAGTTCTTGATTCTTGTTAATTGATTGAAATAGTCTTGTTCCCAAGCTTTGCCATATTGTCCTTCTAAGCTTCTTGTAAGTAAATCCTAAGTATAATGATAATAATGAGGCTTTCATTTAACTAATTGTTGAAAACATTGATAAGGTTTCATTTCAAAGTTCAATGTTGTTATATGAATCATTTTCTTATCATCTATAATATTATGCAATTCAAAATATTTCTCTATTTGATGCACTCAGTTAAAGACCTTTGCTCCATCAAACTTATTTAATTCAACCTTGAAAGTTTCAATCCTTAGGAAAACATCAATGAGTAATAACACACCTTGAGTTAGTTCTACTTGAAAAAATATTTTCATTGACAAGTTGTTCAACTTGAATGCTACCTTCATGAGTTCCTTCCAACACATTTTTAATTTTAAGGGGTCTCGCATTTATGGATTCTATTATTTTGTTCCATTTGTTTCATATTATTATCCATTCATTTCTTATTTTCATCCATATCCATTTTAACTCATTCTTTGATTTGTGAATTAACATTCCAATTTGGACACCTAGAACACGACGTCCTCTATTTCTTTATGAGTTATGGATGATCCTTCAAGGGGTTTAATTTATGTAGAAGATTTTGGATCTTTATTTGGAGACATGTGAGAAAATAATTATAATAATAATATTAATCCTTTATGGTAATTTTTACTCACTAAAAGAATGAATATTCCAATCAAACGTTATGTCACTTATAATTTATGTACCTTTAAAACCTTCATTTGTATATTATCTAGATGGCTCTAGCCTTTGTCTTGATATATATTTGAAATTTGAGCCCTTATGAGGTTTAAATTTCAACCCATAATACTTTGATATGTCAGTTTTACACAATATTTTGTCACACTTCCTGTTCACTCCCCGTTCCACATCCCAAAGTGCTAAAATGTTGACAACTGTGAAGTGTACACGTCATCATACACATACAAAAACATCCTTGAAGTACAGAAGGAAAACTTCCCTGAGTCAATTCTGGAGAAGGTTGACTGAAACCCTAAATTTCAGGAATAATACTCTTTGCTCGACTGCTTTCCTGTGCTAATGGCAAGTTGCATGCTTATGATCTAGTGCTGCTAGCACAGGTTTTGATATGAAAACCCATGTTGAACCTCTTCTGGAATGTTTTTCGGAAATTGGGGAGAAGCTTTGTATGCTAGAAAATTCGAGACACAATGAGTTGGATGTTGTTGGTTGCATATATGGTCAAGCTCTCCCATTTGGAGCTCTTGATACTACCTTTAAGGGAATTCCACTTCATATGTGGACCTTCCTCCCTTGTTTTTGGATCCCTAACTCCCTCTCCCTTCTTATAAATCAACTCCCTTCCATCCCCAAATGGTTGGTCATTGATTGTATGAATATCTATGTTGAGATTATGCCCAAATGATGCCCATCTAACTTGGAGAAGGAGTACGTGAAGAGTCTTGGCTTGGACTTGGACATCCAACAAAAGGAGGTCTCCAACATCAAGGAAATGGTTGCATGCTTCCCTTTTTAGTTTATTAATATATACATCTGATGTTCACGTTCCATAAATGTCTAAATATTTATGGATTTAGCCTAATACTCCTTGATCTATTAAGTAGGTTATGTTTGATATATACTATGTATGCTCTTGTATCTAGTATTTTCTTTTGATCTCTCTTGTAGGTACTCAGAAGTAAGGAACAAGAAAGGAGCAAGCCTGGAAGCCAAGGGATCAAAGTCATCATCAAAGGATTGAGCGATTAGCATCAGAGTGAAGTAGGTATCTCTCTCTCTGCATTTTTAAACATAAGCTAGGAAAGTTTATGTTAGTTTGTTCAGTTTTTTGCTAGACCCACTCATTGGGCTAGAGAGATCGCCTCTATCCACAAAGGGGATTTATCTTCACAACAAAATGGTGACTCCCTTGGGGAAGCTATAGCCTCTTCTCATTTTTTGATCTCATCTTTTGATCATTTTGACTGACCAGTGAATTCTCAGTTAGTTTGAGTCTGTATAGGTCTGCACATTGAATGGCCATTGCCTTAGAGTGCTAAGTCTGGGTTGCTTTTTGAAATATTTTTCATTTTTTCACATATTCCTTGCCCAACGTGTTTTTGACCTCGACAGTCATGTTGCCATCACGCATTTCCTTAAAATAGTTGTGTTGAACCCCCTTTCAGCATGGGTTTGACTATGACAGTTGCGTTGATCTAAGATATTTGAGAAAAAATAGGGTTTCGGTCTTAGAATACAGTGTGTCTTGGCCCCTGAGGTCTTTTCCTTTTCTTGTGTGATTGGATTTACCAGTGTTTTCTCTAGTTACCTTCATTAATTAGAAAAATCATCTCTTTAGATTTCAAGTGCTTGAAGTGAAATTGTATTGAATTCTAGGTTTTTTAGGTCAATTGGTTATCACTTGTTGCTTGCCCATGTCACCAAGATTTTGTTTTGTTGATTGATTTAATCGTGTTTTTTGTGGAAAACATTCAAAACATAAGTTTACATTTGATCTGAATTGGATCATTATATTGGTTTTCATCCATCTCGATGCATTCAGAGTTGAAAAAGTGGAGGAATGAACTCCTGAGACCATTCTTATCGGCGAGACCAGATTGGAAAAACAAGGTCTGAAACCTTCTGGGAGCATTTTGAGGCATCAAAAGACGTTTTCTGGGGGAAAAAATTTATTTCTTAAATGCAACACCTTTTCATGCTACTCTACACATGTATATATTTCCAATGGTGTAAGAATTGCATCAATCAGACTCTGTACGCACAATTTATGCCACTTAGTAGTTGACCTTCCTGTTTTCACACCTATAGTTTTGTAGGATGCCATGTAAGCCCCCATTATTCATGGAAAAGGGGCTAACTACATGTTTGTGATGTAAAATATTCTAGAAGAGTCTATTTTGTAACTCTAGTTGGAGTTGATGTAGTCAAAATTAACCACTAGTAGACTATTGGGTTATGTTATTACCGGGCCAATAGGAGGAAGAGGCATTCCATTCTTTCGAGAGAATTTTGTTCGATAATTGAGCATAGGTAGCAAGGAGAGATAGGAGGTAAAGAACACAGAGAGGATCTATGCACTGTAGTAGCCCACGGGCCACAGACATTACTTCTTTGTATCTGCAACCATATTTACACACAGAGAAAGAGAGCGAAGCAGCCTCACCTTCCAGCTAGGTTCTCTCCCAAAAGGGTTTTTGAGAGAGAATATCTTGTGTATTATGTGTGTTTGATATTATTTTGTTGTTCTCTACTTTTTTGCTTGATTTACGTTTACATGCATGAACTAATTATAGATAATTTTACAGATCTAGAAATTAAATAAATCTGTAATAGTGTAGAATATCATATTTTTAATATAATATTATCAGATCTATTGTGACGAACTGTCCAGTTGAATATCCATGGTTGTTTACAGATCAACATTTGCCTTAGCTTGTATTTTACAAAGTTGTTTTTCAATTTCGTTAGGTAATTTTGCATTTGGAAATCATCTTTATTGTTCATAATTTAAGAATAGATTACATTATTTGGTTTACAAGATGAGATGAGTGCATTGTTTATTTGTTCTGTTGACGGTGCTGGACGTGCCAACATGTCAGGGGATCTCCATGGTAAGAAGTCCTAGCTAGACCTTAGATTGTTTGGTGTAGGAGTCCCAACAGTGGGTCATAAAGTATCGTCTTGACCGCGGTTGCGCACAGAGGCAAGTAAAATATCCTTGTTGGTAGAAACAGTGTGACATGCGTAGCAAGCCAAGGAAGGTGTATGAATGGTTCTAACACGTGGAGAGTGAGGTGAGTTCACCCCTTGGAAACCCATGAAAGCACGTATCTAAGAAGGGAACACACGAGTGAAGATGCATCACAAACTAGAAAGCAAGTAAGCTAACAATCCAAAGTGATGGTTAAACCAACAACACATTTCAGTAAGATTCAGACATACATATACAAAAAGAGGCTATACACACATGCGTAAGAAAACATATGCATATATCATTAGAGTAAACAAGATAGCTGAAATACAACAACAACATATGCATGAAACGTGCGGGCTCTGTTATATTAAGAAGTGAAAGTTCCAATCATAAAATACAACCATGTCCGACCACTAGTCCTGATAGCGAAACGTTACAGTCACTGCCACCTGCTCCTCCAAAGAGATGTACTAACTCTCCACTGTGGAGAAGCCAAGGTTCATTACAATACTCTCCAAGCTTTCTCTAAGATCCTCCTATCAAAAGCTTGACTGAGCAAAAGTGCTTACAATGAGTTATGAGGGATAGGGAAAATTTTAAGGATGGAAAATTATCTTGAAGTTTAAAAACATTGGCGAATCTCACTAATCCCTAATACGAAAACTATAAAATGTTTATTGATAGATTTCTAAAATTATTCCATTTTATATTGATTTTATATATAGTCTCTATATAATGTTGGCGATTTTCAAGGTAAAATAATTTTAAATTGTAAAAATTGGGAGAATCATTTTTATAAGATATGGAAATTGGCGAATCTTTTTTATGGAAAAATCATCGAAAATTAGCCCACTTGCAAATATTAGCCCCTAAAAGTTTCCATGGAGGGACTATATATAGCAAAGAGTGGGGTGACCCTTGACATTCCCCTTTGTTATTGTTCACTTACCCTCATGACTCTTCAACTACTCTAGGATTGTTACATTCAACTACCGACACTTGAACTTCCACTTGACAAGACGTTACATACAATATGCACATGTACCGATGTGAGACAAAATAGGCTTGAGAAAGCCATGCAAGAAATCACTATGACTTAGACAATTGTGGAAAGACCAGCTCTTCAACACCCTCACAATGGTTGATAGTAGCGAACTCACGCCAAGCTCGGTAGTCTGCGATGGTGTCTGTGTACTCTGTGGTGACATTTTTCTGGAAACAAACTCTTGCCTCTGTTGCATCTGTGTACACTACTCTCACTCCTCTGTATAACTCATCTAATAACATGTGCATCATTGTCTTGAGTGCGTCCAGACCAACGACATACTAATGCATGGTGTTTGCACTGATCGCCAAGTTTGTGATGGTTGTTATGCACATCAACTCAACAAAGTATGAATCAAGATCCAGTCGGACTTGTGCCTTTTTCTTTGCCTCAGATAGATGGGATCACATGTGCACGCACAATAACATCCATGCTTCTGAATACCCACACATGGGAAGCGTGAAAACTAGTGATGAGCTACGAGAGTTCTTCATAGTTCCGTATTTAACTCTGGATATGTGCCTTCAGCTCAACCACTCTTAGCTTCATCATCTTGAGCAAGTGTAATGAGGCTCCCTTATATCTCATTGTCCATGTTCAGATGTGGTCAACAACAATATGCAAGTTTGACAAGATATGTCCTCGCATAGCACATCGTTGCTGGTAGCCGTTGAGATGGACAACTTCCTTATGCATGTTACCAAATTTGGAATACAACGCCCGGATGACTGTCTCAAGGGATGTTACTTCATCTAGTATAACCTTCTTCAACTCTTCTCGGGTGGATGCTCTAACCAGTTCTCCTCCCTGTTTGGCCGTATGTAAGTCCTTATCCATTCACTTGTTTTCTGCTATCAAGAAGTGAACACTCGAGTTGGTGGCTTTGACATATGCTCTGGTAGCATCAGCTAATGTCGTTAGATGCTTGCGCACGTGAGATGTGATCACTCGTTCCTCAAACTACACAAGAGATGTGAGGATATCCAGAGTAGAAACTCTACGTGATTGCACAACTCTATGCTCTGACTCATCGAATGATATGTTGTGCATCTCTTCTTCCGAATTGTCTCCAAGGATCTTAGTGTCCCCTTGGTCTCTCAGAACTTGCTCTGATTTTGGATTGGGTGAAGTCGGTCGATCGACCTCTTGGTGGTAGGCATGAGGTCGATATCTTGCTCTAACTCTAGCTACTCCATCTCTGTATCCATCTGCTCAAGTGCTTGTTCAATCTCTTGAGCGAAGTCCTACTCCTGCAACTGCTCACCCTGTCTACTCTGTGCCAGCTGTTCACATGAGTCTACTACCTTTACGGGTGCAGTTTCATTTGTCTGTACATGTTGTGCCCCCTATTGTATCTATTCCTGATGCGCTTCCTTCTCCTGTCTGCGTAACTCCTATTCCTTCTTGAGTTTCTCCTTCAACTCATGCAACTCCTTCATTGTTTCCTCCATCCTCTGTTTTTCTCTCTACCTTTGTGCGGTCCTCTTGTCGAGTTGTTTCCTCTTCAACTCTATTGCCAAAGCTTCTTTTTGCACAAGTGGGTCTTCTATGAACTTGCAACTTTGTTCTGCCTATGTGCTGTCGAAAACCATTCTCTTTCCTTTGTCACATGCTCGTATGTTTACCTTTGCTGTTGTTGGTGCTGGTGCTCTCTTGGATGCTGCTTCATGCTGCTTCGCTAACCATTCCACAACGATGTTGATTAGTTCATTATGCCTGGAGAAGTTGTGACAATATCTCCATGGGTCTTCCTCAGCCCAATGACACGCCCTGTGGATCCATGGAGATTGTACTCTTGTGCAGTGATCCTTCACAAAACAATGTGGGTCACAAGGATTAAAGCTTTTGGTGCTGAAAGGAAATTTCTTGAACTCTTCTGTTTCAACATCGACATGCTTGAGATTCCATATCTCTTACAACCCAATCTGCAATGAAAGAGTGAGCCAAGGTGCCTTCTTCTTCTGGTGTAGCCTAGCTGGCAATCCTGCCGAGATGTGGTATGATATTTCTTTCATGATGAACTTGTCCATGGCAAACTTCGGTAAAACATACAAAAAATTCTTTGCATTGTATACCCGTATGAAGGTCCCAGACAGTGAGGCATACCAATCCGCTATGTCAATCAATGCCTCCATTGTTGCCTTTGACATGCAAGGTGGATCCTGCTCAAATATCATCTTGTACACCAGGGTGACAAAAAGATCTGACAACTGTGTGATGACCCCTCGAAAGTTGCATTCGGAAAACATTTTACAATAAGTATTCACAGAGGTTTCGTTGATGTCCATGCTCACTTCAAGCCCAGGAACTCTTGACAGGCACATATTGCATCCAAGATGTATGTAGACATGTAGATTTCTTCCTGCCGACCTTTGGGCAGTTGTCAAGCTCTTGTTACTTGTTCCTTCAACCTATGAGCCAACATGTCAAACCAGTTGCATGCTTTGCCTTCACTGGCTAGTTGGTCCAACACGATCACCCAACTCTGCAAGAAGGTATTCATGTTCTCTTGGCCATATAAGCGACATGAAAAGATGACCAAGTACTGATATGCCTTCTGTAGTATCTTCGTCTTGTAAATATGGTTGTGTGTCATCCTGAATTTGGTTGGCTCCTTCATCTAGTTCTTTAGGATATCCCTGGAGTTGGTATTATTGTTGGGTATCCCGAAGGGTGTCTCCATGGTGATCACTACATTCTCCAAGTGGTACATCTGCTGATAATCATATGCCCTGAAGGTAGCAATCTCTGCCCTGCTGACATAGCTCAATGTCATCGTCTCAGGATCAGTGTGCAAGATGATCCAATGTATCATGTCCGAGCATGGGAACATAGGGTATCTACATGCAATCCAGTACAAGCCAGACTTGTGAATGTTCACATAGACTAGGAAACCTCGGAAGTCTTAGCAGAATTAGAAGAAGCCTGGGAAGCATTTTCATTTGGAGCATTAGATTTTTGCTTCATAGGGTTGGTGGGAGCTTTTCGAGAGGATGCGTTAACGGAACCTATGACACCATCAACGAATGGTGTTGACAGAGCTTGGGAAGTTCTGGGTCACAGAGCATTTGGAAAAATATCATATAACATACTAGACTGGGAGTAAACCAAGTCAAGGTACTGAGCACGCGCATTGGCTTTCTCTTCAGTTACACATGCCCCCATAGCAATGTCCCAGGCTATCAAATCGACAAACGAGGTTGTAAACTAGTCGGTCAAAAGTTGGTTGGGGATCCAGAACTTAATTAAACAGCAATGATGCCTCCATTCATGGATATGATCAGAGATATGCCTAGCCATGTTCTATTTAAAAGATGTTAGGAGGTGTGTGCCCATTTCATATCGAATCAACAACTGAAAATGAGTTAAAAATGCCATAGCCAGCGAGTTAAAGTCCTGAAAATTTTCGTGAGCCAACTCAATATACCATTTGGCAGTAGAGCCAGTGAGAGTTCATTGAAATAGGCGAAGCTGGATTGAATCATCAAGCCATGAATTCGATGAAAACCATAGGTGATAGGTCATGACATGAGCTTGGGGATCTTCTCCATCCTTACCATCGAATTTGGGACAATCACTAGGAATCTTAGTTAGAACTAGTGGCCAATACGGATTGTGAAGGATAGGATCATTAGTCAGTTTGGACACGTCTGGTAATTCCAACGTCACCAAAAAGGGTAATTGAGGGTTGAAAGACATCTCAGGCCGCGGATAAGAAACAATACCATGGTTCAATCTAGTTCCCTGTTGCCCCCATTGATTTTGTCTAGACAGATTTGGCCTGTAAGGATTTTGTCCATAGGGTTTATAGCTGTAACTGGATGGTTGACCCTGGATTTGACCCCCTGCATTCCACTGATTACCAACTTGACCCATAGGAGCAACATATGGCTACTGAAAATTCTGATAAGGGTTAACCTATGGTTGTTGATAATTTTGGTATGGGGAAAGCTGAGTTTGACCTTGGGCTTGCTGAAAATTATAAGGCAGCTAGGCTCCAAACTAGGCCTAGAAGCCAAGTTTCTCTTGATAAATAGGTTGGGTTTGGGGCCCAAATTGAGCATGAAGACCGGATTGGATCTGGAGCCCAGCCTGGGGCTGAAGATTGGGAGGGGCTTGAGAAGCAATGAGTGTTTGGGTGCCTAGTTGAACAGTCCCAAATGGATGTCCTTGGGAGAACTGAAGCTGAGCTATTTGGCTAGAAGGTTGACCTAGTTGAGATTGAGGTTGACCCATTTTCCTAGAAGGTTGAGTTTGCTGGGTATTGGGTTGACCATGCACAACCGAGGGTTTTCCTAACTGGCCGAATGGTTGAGCAGACTGGATAGTCGGTTGGCCTAGTTGGATTTGAGGCTGAATAATTTGTCTAGATAGTTAACTAGGCTAGACAGTGGGTTGGCCTTGCTGAATGTGAGGCTGATCGACTTGCCTAGAAGGGTAGCCTTGCTGGATACTGGGTTGGCCTTCTTGCATGTAAGGTTGTCCAGATGGATTACTAGAAGGTTGCTCAAAGTAGGTAAAATATGGAGGACCACCAAAGGTCGAAGGTTGTCCCTGGAAGGGTTGTCCTTGTGGACCGCCAGGTTGCCCTGGATGAGGTTGTTTGTAATACTGTTTTCCATGAGGGGGCTTCTCGTAAGGTGGCTGACCTTGATAGGGTGGTCCTTGTAGATTAGAAGGCAACACTTGGCCACCATGATAAGTAGTGGTAACCCAAGAAACAGACAATAGAACCGTGATCTCAACCGCAGGTTGAGATGGCATAGGTCCGGGGCAATAAATATGAGCTTCGTGAGAATCATAATAATGAAATGGATTTTGTGGATCTAGATTCTGAAAAGCTTGTATATATTGATCATATGCCCCACCCTACAGCTGGAATGGAACCAGAAGAAGGTGGGGCACTTAGTGTAGGATTAACAACTCCTGCCTTTGGGACACTATTGGTAGGACCAGCAGAAGGCTCGATGATAGTAGTCACCATTGAAGAAGTAGTGATGGCACTGAAAATAGGGGTTGAAGAAGCCACACAAATGGTTGGAATAGTTGGAAAAAATGTGACAATCACATTGTGAATCTGGGGTGTAAAAGGCTCCAAAGTCGGAGGGACAGTACAAGATCATATGGAACTCAAAAGGGGAGATCTAGAACCGATGATATCTACCAAAGAATTATAGCATAAATGCAACAAAACACCAAGGGAAGTGACATGGAAGGGTGAAGTTTCTGTAGGTGCAGGTATTTCACCTCCTGCCACAAAGGATTCTTCATCGGAGACGGGGGTCATCTCATCCATATTAGAGGAAGACATCGGGACTGAAACACCAGGAGGAGTAACGGGAAAGTCTTCTTTTGAAGGCTCCCAAATGGGGTTCCAATGAGTGTCGTAAGACTTGTCCTCTGGAATGCAATATTTAAGCGGTTGGATACTCAGGATAACAGGAAGAGTATCACTAACAACCGGTACCTCAGGAGCGACAGAAGATGGAGATCCTTGGTCACTTGGAATGGGAGACTAGATCAATGATTCCACCAGGATGATTCAATTCAAAATCCTAGGAAAACTAACGAGTAAGGAAAGAACCCTATGCAAACTAAAATGCAAACAAGATCTAACAGGGTAAATGTGAACGTGGCCAAATAAATTTTAAGACACAGGAACAAAAATTGACCTTTTCATCTTTAAAGAGTTGACAAAAGAACGAAAATATGACTCTAGTCACCTTCGAATATTTAATGAGTCTGAAAGGACAAGTGTTGAGATGGACCTTTTCTTTCAGGGAGTTTGAAAAGGAATGAAAGTGACTACTCTGAAGAACTAGGCAAAAGGTTTACCAAAGAACCCATAAAACTCCATATACACCTTGGCAATCATATGAAAACCAAGGACTTTCCGTATGGTAGTCAATATTCCTGAATGTTGTGTTCGGTGCATTAGGGTTTGCAAGGTGGTAGACACAACTTCCTAAGGATATAGGATGATAACCTAGTGGGGTCTCCCAACATATACTCGACAATACTTGGAGCGCAAGTCCATGCTAGCAGCTATTGGATCACAGAAGGAGGAATCACCCAACCTTAAGTGAAAACAATAGAGACTCGATTTAATGACGCCGGAGCACGTCTCTATCCTAGACCTCTAAATAATGTGCGTTATGTTCCAATGCATTGTTAGTTTTATTCAGTTCATTTTAGAGTTGATCTTGACTTATGTTTCAATTTCCAGGCCTTACCGTATGTATATCAGAACCTAGGATGCAACTAGAATGAATAAAGCATCTTTCATTTCGATGACCTCGTACTTATAGAAGGGCAGAGAGATCATTCCTAAACCAAGACAAAACCAAGATCAGCAAATGCAGTCACTCAAGAGACAAAAAGTACAAACACATCAGTCCCTACAGTGCATCAATACTACTAATGAGAGATTTAAAATTTTCTTTCTAATTTTTCAAACATGAAAAACTTGAAACTCAAAATACACTTTCACTTTCGCATACTAATCAATGCAATATTTTGATTTTGATAGCTTTGAATTCTAAAGAAACAAACAAGTGTGCAACTGATTGATCCAAACAATTGTAATCTATGTCTAGTAGTGAAACAATCGAATCAACATGGAAATTGGTTCAAGAAATAACACTAAACATCAATCAACAAGAAAAAAGTGATGGAAAGACTTCAAGCACATCGACAGGAGGGTTGCGGATGAATCTTGAATAGACAAGTAACCAAGCCAAATAAATCAAAACTTGAAAAACTAGGTCACAAAGCCAAAAATACAAGATTCACTTCAATGAAACTGAAAATTGAGCACCTTAACTAAAAGCAATTAAAACAAACTAATAGATCAGAGAAAGGAGACAAGGGATTAACCAGACTAATGAATTCAGGAGGCAGAATTGAAAAAAACAATTCTACAGGAATCGTCATGGGTGTAATGCAAACAACTAGTGCCGATCAACCACTAGCTATAGCAACAGAGTGATGTCATCACGAAATTTCACGTATTTCACGCGATGGGCCGATTTCAAGAGTCGTTGTGATTGTGTGATAGGATTCAGCGATGCATAGACTTACAAAACAGAGACAATGTGACTATTTAAATTTTTTTCAGTGATGAACTTAAAAACAATGAAAAGAAAATAAAAAATCCCAAACAAAGACCAGTCTATCGTGTTGGAATTATGAGACAAGTGTTGTCCTTGATGGCAAATCACACAGATGATAGATCATACTGCAACAGGTTAGTAGCAAGGAATTGATGATCAGACTACAAGAATGAAGAAAAAGATATATACGCAGGTTCACTTTGACGAAGCCGCGTATACACACGGGTTGGACGTTCCCAGGGTGCATATGTGTATACACGCAATTTCATGCAAGGAAAAGCACGTACATGTGGGAGAACTTATTTTTGGTCCATGGTATTTAGTCCTTGGTATTTGAACCTATGGTTTTGGGCCATGGTATCTCATCATAAGTGTTGATCGCAAGTATTGGGTCCATGGTATTGTTTTGTTATGGTTTTGGACCATGGTATTGAGTAAGGCCTAAGACTATAAAAGGATAAGAAGATCATTAGGCAAAGGTATTGAAAAAGACTTGAATATCTGATGTAGTATGAGATCCAGTATGCAGGATATGGGTTATGATACATTACTTGATCTGAGCTAAGGAGGGATCTCACCGGTTGATGGAGAACAAGATCTAAGGATAGATCTGGATGAAATGGTTTGAAATGAACTAACTTTATATGGTTGATTACGCTTGTTCTAGATCTGTATACTGACACATGTAATGTTCTGAACTGGGTATAACTTAAGTTTTAAATAGCTGCAAGTCATGATTGAATATTTATAGATCTGTAGGCGGGTTGACTTTGGTAAAAGTGCGTATGTACATGGGTTTGGTTTGTCCAAGTAGCGAATACCATTTGAGCTATGATGTTTGAAGTTACAGGTAGTTTTGGCTATTGATGAGTTCTGATGACTGTTTACTGGTATCAGTGTTCTGCATATTCAGATTGATAAAGTATGTTTAGCTTTAGTATTGATGGATGAGATTGATAATGGATCAGGATCAGAATGAATTATCTTTATGTGATCTGATGAATTAGATCTGGTTGCTAACATACATATTATCCTTGTATATGTAATGATCTGAGTATGTTTGAAGTCAGGAAGTACAACAAAGTTATAAGTAAGTAATTAATGTCATATACGTTGGTTTGCCTTGGTGAAGTTGCGTATACACACTTGTTCAACACTTCCAAGTAGTGTATGCACTTTAATGCATGATTTTTGATGATACAGTTGATTCTAAATATTGTTGCAGAGTTCAGTGTTCTGCTCTGTGTTCTGGTGACTACTTTTTGTTGACAGGGTTTCAGTGATTCAATATTGGGTGATTCAAAGATTGATGATGCTAGTGTTGATTGATTGTGTGCTTCAATGATATTGATGGGTCCAGTATGAAAATTGGATGAAATGTGGCCTTCAGATTATAGTATTGTGCTTAAGGAGTATCCAGTCTGAAAATGTATGAAATGTGGTCCCTGGAGGATGAAAGGAGATTGTAGGTCGGTGCCTACGTACTAGTACATCAGTTAATACAAAGAGCAAAGGGGGTGGTAGCTCCCTTCCAGTAGCATTTGGAGGATGAGTAAAGGTTGGAGCATTTCATTAGGCCAACACCTACGTACTAGTAAGTGGATCGACTAGTACAAGAGCTAAGGGGGTTGTAGCTCCCTTCCTGGAGAGTCTGGAGAATGAGAGAAGGTTGTAGCCTTCTGCAGGTAGAAGCCTGCATATTGGTATAAGACTGCACCAGTACAGAACTATTGTAAAAGAAGTTTCTTATTAAAATAAGATAGAGATGACTTGCAGCAGGTGGTTTTTTCACCCACATTGGGTTTCCACCTTATATCATGGTGTTCATGTATGCTTCTTGTGTGTGATGATCTGTTCTGTTTTACTGCACCTGCTTACTGTACATATGGTTAATGAAGTTTTGATGCACTAACTAAAGATCAACATTTAATGGATTAACTGAATCATAAGTATTCTGGATATAGGCTAGTTGCATTAGACACAGTTGTGTATACACGTGGGTTCCCTTAATTGAAGTAGCGTATATGTATCTAAGTATGGAAATGAAAATTTTTTATTGATTTGATAATACTGATTCACCCCCCCTCTCAGTATTATTTCCAACAATTGGTATCAGAGCAGGTCCTTTGGTAGAAGCTTTATTGCTTAAAGGAGATCCTTGGAACTATGGGAAAGAAGCTTAAGAAGAAAGCACCTAAGAAGAAGAAGACATCTCAGAAGAACTATGACGGTGGGTGTATGGATTGGGGAATATGTGGAAGAAGCACATCAGGTTCAGAATCACTTCAGAATGAAGATGAACAAGATCTATCAGGTATGAATTTGTTATCCTCTGGTGATACATCTATTTATCCTCTTAAAGATGATGAAAGTGATAGCGAAACAACTGAATTTGCGCTTATGGGTGAACAAGAAAGATATCAAATAGAGGCAGAATTTAAAAGGCTTACAGACAAAATTAGAGATCAACAAGATATGTTGAACAAGAAGGAATGTGCGTTCAAAGAAGAATCCACCAAACTAAAAGCTCAACTAGAGGAGGGAAATAAGGTAAGGAAGTTATTCAAGGAAAAATGTCAAAAGTTGCAGGATGAAGTGACATCATTAAGAAATGAAGTCAATGAAAGGAGCACAATCATCAAGAAACTCAAAGATAGATCCAGTTATTATGAAAGGCTTGAAGCTACAATCCACTCGTTAAAGGAAGATCTTGAAGAATCAAAGAAGCAGATTAAAGGACTACTCCAAGCTATTGAAAAACAAGAGAACAAAGTTCTTGAATTAAGACATCAGTTGGAGGAAGGAAGGAAAGTTGAGGAGAACATAAAGAAGTAGTATCGTGAAAAGGAAGAGCATCTTCAAATTGAGGTAAATATTCTAAATGATGAATTAGAAGAAAAGGGTAATCTCTTACGATTTCAAGACAATACTAAAATTTTGGATGATATTCTTAGTAGTCAAAGGTCTCCTGCTATCAAAACTGGTCTTGGTTTTTATGAATCTGCTGAAGGTGAATCTAGCTCACAAGGAAAGGCAAGGAACTCTAATGAGAAATCTGAAATGCTCAACAAAGAGATGAGAGGAAAACCCCATCAACAGCCAAGGAGAGAAATAATTCAAAGAAAATCTTTTACTTCTCCGACGAATAATTTTGAATGTTATGTATGTCATAATCTTGGACATGTTGCAGCCAGATGTAAAATAAGAATGGTTCAAGATCATCACATTACTTTCAGGGATATTGTTTTTCTTGCAATATGTTTGGTCACAAAGCTGTTGATTGCTACAGAAGGAATATGAAACATGTAAGGTGTTATGCATGTAACAAGCTTGGACATATAGCAAAGGAATGCAGGAATAAAGTACGGGAAACATACCAAAAGGAGAAATCTTCATCACGCTTGAAGATATGGAAGAAGAAGGAAGTACAGTCAGAAAGATGTGGCACAGCACAATATACTTAGACACAGCACAACACAAACATAATAGACTCAGGGGGAGCTGAAAATATAAAACTGCAGCGTTCTGAATCTCATACGCAAGTTCCATAAATAGAAGTCGCGTATATATGCGAGTTACACACTGCATAGTCGCGTATATGTCAGTCTGAGGAAAAGCAGTAGGGACAGGCACAGAAAAAGGGTTTGATATGATTCAGTCCATTATTTGTTCTGTTTGATAATGGTTACAATCTGTTGATGTTGTGAGGAAATGTCTTGATACTTGTAAGATGTTTAGAAGTGTTTTTATCCTAACTTGATGATGATAATGCCTTGATACTTCCTGCTGATATATGCATGATCAGATCTGACAATAAACAAGATGGCACAGGTTCAGGGGGAGCATATGCTTTTAATAATGCATTGTTGGCATTATGGTTAGTAGCCCTTGGTGATGATGCTTATATGGCTTAATGATACATCTTGTTATGGTTATGACTTGTCAATAATACATAGTTGATCATATTTTTGGTTGATTCTCTGATGATGCATGTATGGTGCTTACATGGTGATATTCATATGGATAAGGAGAAGTACAAAGCTTGATGATGAGTCACTCATATGCTGCTGTTGTCATATGCATAAAGATCATATAATACAGTTATGATGCATGATTCCTATAATTTCTTGGCACTCATATGGATGAGGATTGTTGTTGTTAATGATATCAAGAAGTCTTGTCTTGAGCTCTAGATACATATTGTTGGATATATGGAGTTGCATTGTTGGAGATATGATGATGATGAGTTCTTACCCATATGATGATAGGTTGATACTTACATATGTTGATTGATGCAGATGTTCCCATGTGATGATAGGTTGATACTTACATATGTTGATTGATGCAGATGTTCCCATGTGAGCTATATATTTTTCTATACTTCAATGCCCATGCCTAAATGTCCTCCTACTGCCTTTTCTTCTCATGCTAAGAAAAGAAATAATTCCGGGACTAAATAAAAAAGAAAGGCTGGAACTAAGGGTGGAAGAAAAGGATGATGTTACATTTGCGATAAAGCAGGTCACTATGCAAGGGAATGCCCTGATAGAAAGGACTCACACTATGACGATGATCAATATCCCTCTCATGGTAATCAAAGAAATGGAAAATTCAATAGCAAAGGTAAAAGGAGTGCTGGAAACCAAGGAAAAGGACAACCATTCAAGAAAGCTAGAAATTCCATGTATGAATCCAACATTGTTGAAAATAAGCAGGATGAATATTATCTACCAGCTGCTCTATCTACCTATGCTCCTTCAGACTCAATTGTAAATTGGCTCATTGATAGTGGTGCCTCAAGGCACTTCACTGGTTACAAAGAAGTTCTCCATAATATGATAGAGAAAGAAACTAACCTGGAAATTTTCCTTGGAGATAATATGAAATATCCCGTGAAAGGTGTAGGCAATGTCTGTCTCAAATTGAATCAAGGTAATACGATCCACTTACAGGATGTATTATATGTACCTGAACTAAAAAAGAACATGGTGTCCATCTCATCAATGGAAGACAAAGGTTACAAGGTAACCTTCAGCAATGGCAAGGTACGTATATGGAAAAATAATGTTAAAGATGCCTTCACTCTTGGGTTTCGAGTTGATTCATTATATCAGGTTGGTGGAAGTCCACTAGGTGTCATGTCTTGTGACACATTTCTTCAGTTCAAACTTTGGCATCGAAGGTTTGCCCACCTTCATTACAAAGCTCTACCCAATGTAAGACAAATGGTAATAGGGATGCCCGAATTCTGAGTAGAGAAAGAAGGTGTATGTCCGGGATGTGCCAGAGGAAAGCTCAAAAGGGGACCATTCACCTCAAGTCAAAGCAAGACCTACGATATATTACAATTGGTTCACTCAGACATATCTGGTATGATGCCTATGAACTCCTTGGGAGAATATTCATATTACCTTACTTTTACAGATGACTATTCTCGAAAGACATAGATATACTTCTTGAAAAAGAAGGATGAAGTGTTCTCTTGGTTCCGATACTCCAAAGCCTTGATCGAGAATCAAATTGAAAAGAAGATCAAGATATTAAGGACTGATAATGGGATTGAATATGAATCTAACGAGTTTCATGACTTCTTTAAAGAGGTTGGCATCAAGAGGGAGACTACTACACCATATACTCCTAAACAGAATGGTGTGGCGGAAAGGAAGAATCGTACAATTGTGGAAGTTGTTCGTGCCATGCTCCATGATCAAAGACTTCCGAAGTTTCTATGGGCTGAAGCTGCAAACACCGCCATATATGTACAAAATTGATGCCCTCATCAAGCATTGGGCTCCAAGACTCTTGAAGAAATGTTCACCGGTAAGAAACCAGACGTATCTCATTTTAGAACTTTTGGAAGCCCTGTATATGTTCATGTGCTGAAAGAGAAAAGGAATAAATTGGGTGCACCTGGAAAGAAAGGAATCTTCGTGGGCTATGGTGAAAATACTAAGGACTATAGAATCTATGTAGCCGGTCAACGGGAAGTCATGATTAGTCATGATGTCACCTTTGACGAAGATATGGCCCTCAGCAAGATGGACAATCTTCCGACTTTGAGGAGCTCTCAAGAAGCCGACAATAGGGAACCGAAAGAAAAGGGTGATGAAACAATGCCTGATGTGGAAGCATTAATGGATCCTATTGATCCACCTGAGCCTTCCTCTTCTAGGAAGAGGCCCTCTTGGCTTAGGGGACTACTTGATGATGTTGAAGGACATGCTGCACACCAAGGAACCTTTCGTGAAAGTAAGAAACCCAACATGTATCAGGGATACCTAACCATCATGAGCACGATCATACAAAATGAGCCTTCATCATTCTCAGATGTCGTCAAGCATCAAGTATGGAAGGATGTTATGACCAAAGAATATGACTCTATTATGAAGAATGATGTATGGGAAGTAGTTCCCAGACCCCAAGACAAGACAGTTGTCACTTCTAAATGGCTTTACAAGATAAAGCATGCAGCAAATGGAATTATAGAAAAATATAAAGCTTGTTTTGTCGCTCGTGGCTTCTCCCAGAAGGAAGGTGTAGACTATGACAAGATATTTGCACCTGTTGCGAGATATACCACCATCCGCTCAATCATAGCCCTTGCGGCTTCACAAGGATGGAACCTAGATCAAATGGATGTCAAGACCGCGTTCTTTCATGGTTTGATTAAAGAATAGGTCTACGTGGAGCAACCCGAAGGATTTGAGATTTATGATTGAAAATATCATGTATGCAAGTTGAAGAATTCTCTCTATGGGCTTAAGCAAGCACCCCAAGCATGGTATGAGAGGATCGATAGCTACTTGATGAAGCTGGGATTCACTAAGAGTGAAGCCGATCCTAACCTTTACTTTAAGGTTGAAGATGACAAACCTCTCATACTGGTGCTATATGTGGATGACCTCTTCTTAACAGGTGCAAACCCTCTCATTCAAAAATGTAAGAGGGAGTTGGCTTCTGAATTTGAAATGAAGGACCTAGGACTAATGAACTATTTCCTTGGACTTGAAGTATGGCAGAAGCCTCAGGAAATTTTTCTATCTCAAGGAAAATATGTGGTGAAACTATTGGAAAGATTCGGTATGGTGGACTACAAGCATGTAACTACCTCGATGGAGCTTTAAGCGGTAGCGCTGCTAGACCTGTTTTACGAAATGCCACTGAGTATCATCAACTCATCGGAGTGTCAATGTTCTTAGTGAACTCCCATCCAGACATATGCTTTGCAGTCAACACATTGAGTCAACATATGGTTAAACCTCACCACATACATTGGATTGGTGCCAAGAATCTGTTGAGATATCTTCGTGGCACAATCACTTATGGGTTAAGATACATTGTCGGAGATGTGAGACTACTTGGATACATTGATGCTGATTGGGTAGGCAATGTGGAGGACCATAAGAGCACTTTCAGGTGTTGTTTCTCCTTGGGATTTGCTTCGATATCTTGGATGAACAGGACGCAGAAGTTTGTGGCCTTGAGCACCGCCGAAGTAGAGTATATTACTACTAGCATGGCCTCCGATGAGGCAGTCTGGTTGTGCAAGATGTTCAGTGAGCTATTTGGATTTACTTTGGATACCACCGTGATCCTATGTGACAACTAGAGTGGGATTTGTTTGTCAGAGAATCCTACATTTCATGATCGCTCCAAGCATATCGATATCAGGTACCACTATATTCGAGATATGGTGCAGCGAGGAGCTATAAGGCTCCAACATATCAATACAGATGAACAGGTTGCTGACATTCTGACAAAGCCCCTAGGAAAGGTCAAATTCTTGACTTTCCGAGAACGACTTGGTGTCATTCAGAAACCCTCTGATGAGGGTATTGTATGATGTATTAAGCTCTGGGAGCTCCAGAATGGTGCAGGGTACTTCTTGGAGCAACATATGACCACAGGGTGATTCACCATCCCCTGGTGGTATACATGTACACCCCGTGGCGACTATGTAGCAGGATGATTAGTTCACCTGTGAGGCCTGGATGATGTGTTCTCCATGGCATTTATGTAGCAAGATGATTAGTTCTCCTGTGAGGATAGGATTGATTAAGTTCTCTTGTCAAGGCATCCTACCCATGCAGTGTGGGACTCATGGGAAGTACCTCGCATCTGATCAATGAGTAGGGAAATGAGGATAGGGACCATAGTAGTACCGATGGATGCATCGTTGTATCTACCGTAATCCCTATGCTAGGATGACCTTCGTTGATCTGGGATCAATGATACTAGTCTAGGACCAGTGGTAGGAGTTGTACCCACTATGACGTTGACTTCAGATCGATTGAGACTGGTTTGGGACCAGTGGTGCATACTCTGAGACTGACTTTCAGTCAGTGAAGGACTGGTCTGGGACTAGTGGTAGGAGTGGTACATACTATGACGCTAACTTCGGGTCGATTGAGACTGGTTTGGGACCAGTGGTACGCATTCAAAGACTGACTTTGAGTCAGTGGAGGATGATACTGGTTTGGGACTAATAGTAGGAGTTGTACCCACTATGACGCTGTCTTCTGGTCGGTTGAGACTGGTCTAAGACCACTGGTACAGACTCTGAGAGTGACTTTGAGTCAGTATGATACATCCTCGATCATTTCTTCCTCTTCATAATTCGGAGAAAGCAGAGCAGAGCAAAACAGAGCATATCAGAATAGGGAAAAACAAAACAGAGCAGAGCAGGCAAGAAAGAGCAAAGTAGAGCAACGGTCAAGCTATATAGGGCAATGCATTTGATGGATGAATAGTAGTGATCGATAGGCAGATTACAGATGGAGTTCTCCCTAGTTGAGATGGAGTATTAAAATTGGCAACTAGGGTCAAACTCCATGTGGTTCATCTCATAATGGCTGATAATATTTTTATTAGATTCCTCTCATCGAGAGGTGTAGGATTGATCTAAATATCATCTGATTCTGATAAGTTTTTATGGAGATATGAATTTATTTAGATTATGGAATAATTATCAAGCTAACCTACAACTCATGTAGGCTCAGAAGCCCAACAGTCGCATCTATTCAAACATCAACAATTGTGTATAAATACAGGAGGACTTTTCCTCATTTGCACTCACTCATCTCATCACATCTCTCTCTCTCTCCTGTGTAGAAAAGAGGCTCTTCTCTACTGCACAAAAAGAGACCCTCTCTCACAAGTGTGGAAGGAAGGTGTAGATTTTAGGGCAACAACTACATAAACAAAGTTTGACTAGCATTGACCAGAAGACTCCCTCCTCAGAACTGCACTGTAGGTCCATCTGGATCTCCTCTGAAGGCCGCATTTTTTGGTAGTGGAATCAAGCTGATTCGACGATCGGTTTGTGAGATATTGTTTACCCTAGTTTGGGACTGATCTCGGGTTTGTTGTAGTTTGGGACTGATCTAGGGTTTGTTGTTGCTGATGTAAATCAAATTTATGTACTATTTCTCTCTAGTGAATCATTGGAGATAAAGGAAGATTTGATCACAGGGTTTCCCCAATATTTATATTGGGGGTTGTCCCTGGCTAGCTGCCACATCTTGTGTCTCTTGTCTTGGCTTGTTTCTATCGATCGTTTAATGTTCTATCTGCACTTTATTTTATGTACACGTGATTGCTAATCCGTGGATAGTAATAAGAAAGATAAGTAAACTGTTATAAGCATAGAACATACCATAACTTAACAATTGTGGGATATGTGGTACATCCTAGAAACTAGGAGAAAGACAAATTCCGCATGGTGTAGGTGGAGAGATCCGTAGGCATCCATGCTTGTTTAAGGCCTAGTGTTCCAGTGAGGATTGTGGTAAAGCTTGAGGAAACCTGGTTTTGTTTTATTGTGAGAACTACATTCATGCTTGGAATATGGCATGAGGGTGATTGGCTGAAAGCAATATTTGTGTTAGGGTCCCACCCTAACCCCCTTATTTATGTAGTGGGATCACGTCATAATAAAGAGTCAATAAATCCCATATTAATAATTGTAAGTGGTTAACTCGATATTAATGACAGGACCACAGTTAGTTGCAAATGGGCCTAGTATTAGATAGATGGTATTAATAAAACCCATGGTATTGATCCATGGTATTACATGTATGAGTCATATATAAAGGATAGAGACTCCCTGCGAGGAGCATCGTGTCTTATTTTTGAATCGAGCTCTTCTCTATTGGAGGTTGCCCCCTCGAAGAGGCCAATGAACATTGCTTTCTGAATAATAAAATATTTGCTGTTGACTCTCACTATTCTATGTTCTAGGTATTTTTCTTCGCATATTCTGTATTTGGGTATCTTTTGCAGGTTAAAAGCATAACAAGTGGTATCAGAGCACTTTCCAGGGCCGGTGGAATCTCCATTTCTTAGCAATTTTTTTTTTTTGGCTAGAGATGTGTTCCGGCGTCTTTAAACCACGGGATCTGTCGTTGAGCGCATAAACTTGCGGATTTGGGGACGCATGCACGCAGGAAATACAAGAGGTGGTCACGCTTGTTGGACTCCCTTGTAACCCTTGTGGGTACCCCTTCGAGTAGTAGCGCATTAGACAGAACCGCGTACGACTGTCTTCCATGTACCTTCTGGGTATATTGGAAGCCCCCTAGCTCCTCTGCAACCTAGCCATAGATAAACCGGTGGCTGTCTTGCTGCTACAGTACACTGAGAATAGAACTCAGAGAGATTAGTCACTCGTATGATAAGGTAGTCAGGTTGTACAGTTAAGGGTACGGTTGATCCTCCTTAGTTAGAGCCCTGAAACATTGGGCCAAGTACTATTGTCAGACCCTTATGTATATTGTGATCTGTAGCACCTGACACTCCTCGAGACCATAGTTCCCTTTTCTATCTTGGGATCACACATCATCTCTGCCAGATCCGCTCGTGCAAAAGGGTGCAGCAGCAGCAGACAGCAGTCCGATATATTAGATCCATTAGATCCGCAACAGCAATCTGTTCCGCCGCTCAGAGCTATCCGATCTTCCATTCAGATCTCTCAGATCCACTTGATCTGAGTAGTTGTGTGGGGTTCCTATACAGGAGCATGATTTTCGTAGGACTTTTGACAACATTGACATTTTGAGGATTCGGCGACCGCAGTATTGCTAAGGAAGGAGTAAAACTCAGTTAGGAGTTTTCAAAAAAAAAAAGAGTTTGAGATCTCCCTGGGCGCTTATTGGTGATCTAGCCCATCAGAATCAAGACAAGGAGATGAGCATGGTGGTACCATTCAAGTCTTAGTAAAAATAAAAATAAATAAATAAATTGGCGGTCCCAATGGTCCCAAATTTCAAGAGCATCAGGTCGATGCATGGTAGCAACTAGAGCTCAAGCTATGGCCAATGAGAGGATGGATAAACTTGAACAAACCTTG
Organism: Pinus taeda; assembly: GCA_000404065.3. Lineage (NCBI taxonomy): Eukaryota > Viridiplantae > Streptophyta > Pinopsida > Pinales > Pinaceae > Pinus > Pinus taeda. The sequence goes on along the minus strand of APFE031307397.1, from coordinate 35,377 downwards.
CAATCCATCCAAACTCAGCTTGATGATCTAGCAATATTAATCCCGAGGGTAATCCTGAAGGGCAAGGAGGAAGCCCATGAGGAGGCGTATATTGGCAATGGACACAGTGAGGGTGAGTCTAGCCATTCTCCTCACCTCTGGGGCCCCCAAAAACAACAATCCCGTCCGAGGCCTCCCAAGTTGGATATGCATAAATTTGATGGTTCTCACCCGACGACATGGATAGCACAAATGGAGCAGTATTTCAATCTGAATAACATCCTAGATAATGAGACTCAGCTTATGGTGGGAAGCATGTACTTGGACAATGAAAGGTGGCAATGGTGGGAATGGCATCAACGTTGCAATGCACCTTTTTTGACTTGGGACAAATTCAAAAAAGCTCTTACAGACCGCTTTGACCAGGAATCTTCTTTTTTGGGTCGTCTTACTAGGCTCCGACAGACTGGCACAATGGATGAATATATTACAGCCTTTGAATCCTTATCCTTCTGCACTAGGGGTCTCTCAGATGTGTTCTACATGGAATGTTTTATCAACGGTCTTAAAGAGGCCATAAAATCTCACGTCCAACTGCACCACCCTCCCACATGGATTGAGGCTTGCAAGGTAGCTCGTAACGTGGAACGTGCGTTAGCAGCCCTGGCCACTTGCCCAAATTTCACCGCCAAGGGTCACCCCACACAGGCTCACAGCACGACCCAAACACTTAAGGTTCAAAAGGTGTCACCTGTAGAAATGGCCGAAAGAAGAAAGCATGATTATGTTACTACTGTGATGAAAAATACTCCCCAGGTCACAAATGCAAGGAGCCCAAATTTTTTCAAATTGATGCCACTGATTACAGCTCATCGGAGGAAGATCCACCACTTGAGGAACCTGAGGCGGTAGAAGAGGACAAAGAGGACAACCAAAAGGAAAATGTCCCTGACGAACCAGTTATTTCACTGCATGCTCTGGCAGGGATTTCTTCACCTCAAACTCTCAAAATTAGAGGTTTTATTAAACATCGCCCAGTAGTAGTCCTGATTGATAGTGGAAGTACACATAATTTCATCCATCAAAAAGTCGCGGAAGCAGTGCATTGTTTTGTACGAGAAGTTTCTAACTTCCAAGTCCAAATTACGAATGGGGGCACAATGAAATGTGAAGGCCGCTGTGAAATTCAAACTTCAAATGGGGGATTATCAGTTGAAGACCCACATGTTTGCAATACACATGGGTGGGTGTGACATTGTCCTCGAGGCTGGATGGCTTCGCACTCTTGGGCCAATCACAATGGATTTCCAGGAGTTATATATGAGTTTTAAGCAGAACAACTCCACACATACCCTCCGTGGACTCCAGGCGGGAGCCCCCTCTATCATCATCTCGCATAAGATGGAAAAATTGCTAAAAAAGGGCCATCATAGAGTTATAGCTCAATTTAATGCCATCTAGGTAGTCGAAACCAAGTCTCTGTTGATTCATCTTGAGATGCAACAGATTTTAAATAACCATTTGTCGGTCTTTGACAAGCCTCATGAGCTTCCACCCTCGAGAGGGGAACATGATCATAGCATCACCTTGGTTCCTGGGGCCCAACCCCCAAATGTGCGCCCATACAAATATCCGTTCACCCAAAAGAATGAAATAGAAAAAATAATCAAGGAACTCTTGGAAGCAGGTGTAATACGTCCCAACATTAGTCCTTATTCATCACCGGTGGTCATGGTACTCAAGAAAGATGGGGAATGGAGGATGTGTCCAGACATCAGGGCCCTCAATAAGTTGACAGTCAAAGATAAATTTCCCATCCCGGTGGTTGATGATTTGCTAGATGAACTCAATGGGGCTCAATTCTTCACTAAGCTGGATCTTCGCTCAGGCTACCACCAAATTCGCATGAAGGAATTCGACATTCCAAAGACTGCTTTCTGAACTCATGAAGGCCATTATGAGTTCTTGGTCATGCCATTCGGTCTTTGTAATGCCCCATCTACTTTTCAGAGCCTTATGAACCATTTTCTCAAACCATATCTCAGGAAATTCGTTCTTGTCTTCTTCGGTGACATCCTCATCTATAGTTGCACTTGGGCCGCACATCTTCAGCATGTAGATCTACTCTTGCAACTGCTCCACAAGCATCAATTATTTGTTAAGATGTCCAAGTGTTCGTTTGGCATGGAAGAAGTTGAGTATTTGGGCCACATTGTGGGGCGTGCACGTGTCAAGGTGGACCCCAAAAAGATCCAGGCAATGCAGGATTGGCCTCAACCTAAGACCTTGAAGATCCTGAGAGGATTTTTGGGTCTCACAGGCTATTATCGCAAATTCATTCGCAATTATGGTCGCATAGCGAAGCCCCTCACGCAACTCCTGAAGAAAAATTCATTCTTCTGGAATGAGGATGCACAACAGGCATTTACAGCTCTCAAAAATGCCATGTGTTCCACTCCTGTCTTAGCACTACCGGATTTCACCAAATCTTTTGTCATTGAATGTGATGCTTCGGGTACAGGTATTGGGGCAGTCTTAATGCAGGAAGGTCGACCTTTGTTCTTCACAAGCCAACAACTAAGTGGGAAGAATCTGGGTCAATCTACCTATGAGAAGGAAATGATGGCCATCTTACATGCAATAGAGACCTGGCGTCCTTACTTACTGGGGCGACGTTTCCAAATCCGCACAGACCATCACAGTGTTAAATATTTTTTGGAGCAACGCCTATCCTCCCCACAACGAAATAAATGGCTCGCCAAAATGCTGGGATATGATTATGAGATCATTTACAAAAAAGGGCAAGAAAATAGTGTAGCAGATGCATTATCTCGCCAATTTGAGGAAGAAAGTACCCTGCTAGCAATTTCCCTTCCCATTCCAGAATGGATTGAAGAGGCTCGCAGGGAATGGTTTTCACATCCCGGGCTCTCCCAACTCATTTCTCAATTGCAGGCGGATCCAAATCCCACCAAGGGATACTCGTGGTAGAATGAGATTCTTCGCTACAGGGACAGAGTCACAATATCACCAACATCCAGCCTCAAAAGTCTTATTTTGGCATAATTGCACTCATCCCCCCTTGCAGGACATTCAAGCTTTCAGAAGACGTATGCTCGCACCAGGAGATCATTTTTTTGGACAGGCATGAAAAAGGACATCCTTACTTTTGTAGCAGAATGCGATGTCTGTCAACGCCACAAAGGGGAGACCATCAAAGCACCAGGCACATTACAACCATTTCCCATCCCAGCATCAATATGGATGGAGGTTTCTATGGATTTCATTACAGGTCTTCCAAAGTCCGGAAACAAGTCAGTCATCATGGTGGTTGTGGACAGACTTTCGAAGTATGCTCATTTCCGCGCCCTACCCCATCCGTTTACACCAACTTTGGTCGCTCAATCTTTCATGGATCAGATCTTCAAATTGCATGGCATGCCCACTTCTATTGTGTCTGATCGTGACTCGATCTTCACCAGTAATTTTTGGCAGGAACTCTTCAGGATACAAGGCACCCAACTAAAACTCAGCACTTCCTATCATCCACAAACAAATGGTCAAACTGAAGTCGTCAACAAATGTCTGGAAACCTACCTTAGGTGTTTCACTTCAGAAAAGCAACATCTTTGGGTACATCGGTTACCTCTGGCTGAATGGTGGTATAACAACAACTATCATGCCACCACCAAAATGACTCCCTATGAAGCAGTATATGGTCAACTCCCTCCTTCCCGTACTTCTTATATCAAGGGATGCTCAAAGGTACAAGCAGTGGATCAACTCATACAAAACCATTCAACCATGCTTGCCCATCTTAGAGAGAATCTTCATCAAGCTCAAAACCGCATGAAGCAACAGGTAGACCAGCATCGCTCAGAGCGCCAATTTCAAGAAGGGGATCAGGTCTTTTTGAGATTGCAACCATATAAGCAAACATCACTCAAAGACAAGGGTTGTCAGAAAATATCTCCAAAATTCTACGGACCATATCAAGTACTGCAGCGCATTGGAGAAGTAGCCTACAAGCTGGCTTTGCCGCCTACTGCAAAAATCCATCCAGTTTTCCATGTCTCATGCCTCAAGAAAGTGATTGGGAACAATTGCAAAATTCAATCCAGTCTACCTGAATTGGACGAGGAAGGGTCAATCTGGCTCCAACTTGAACAGGTCCTAGACACACAAGAAAGGCATCTGCATGGCCGCATGATTAGGGAAGTTCTCGTCAAGTGGAAAGACACCTCTTCGGAAGATGCAACTTGGGAACCAATCACTATTCGTCAGTAGTTTCCGCAACTTCAGCCTTGAGGACAAGGCTATTCTTAAGGGGGAGTGCATGTTAGGGTCCCACCCTAACCCCCTTATTTATGTAGTGGGATCGAGTCATAATAAAGAGTCAATAAAGCCCATATTAATAATTGTAAGTGGTTAACCTGCAATTAATGTCGGGATCACAGTTAGTTGCAAATGGGCCATGGTATTAGATAGATGGTATTAATAAAACCCATGGTATTGATCCATGGTATTGCATGTATGAGTCATATATAGAGACTAGAGACTCCCTGCAAGGAGCATCGTGTCTTATTTTTGAATCGAGCTTTGCTCTATTGGAGGTTGCCCCCTCGAAGAGGCCAGTGAACATTTCTTTCTGAATAATAAAATATTTGTTGTTGAATCTCACTATTCTATGTTATGGGTATCTTTCTTCGCATATTTTGTATTTGGGTATCTTTTTGCAGGTTAAGAGCATAACAAATAATAGCTCTGATACCACTTGTTATAGCTCTAATACCACTTGTTATATATCTGATCCAGAATATATGTGAAATAACAAATATACCCAATAATAACAAGATCAAAACCATCGAACCTAGAAATCGAGTTTTGACCAATAAAGTGAAGCATTTCTAGCTATTTCGATCTTGTTATTTATTCGGTTATTTCTGTTATCATATATTTCTGGGTTAGATCTATTACTATCATTTAAATCATTTCTTGGGCTAGATGCACGTGCATGGTACCAATGGACTACTCTTTTGAGTAGATCTTATTATTTGTGTTCTTCCCATGTTTTGGGGACGAAACATGCTAAGAGGGGTAGAATGTTATATACCTAGGGGGGATAATATGGGGTATCAAGGGAGGTACCCAAAGTAATAATGTAATAATGAGATGGGCCATAGTAATAAATAAGGTGGTTAAGCCATATCATGTGAGGGACCACAAGTAGTTAGTAATAAAGTAATGGGCCCATGGTATTAATTTGATGGTATGAGGGAACCATGGTAATGACCCATGGTATTGTATGTATGAGGCCTATATAGAGGCTAGAGACACCACATGGAGAGATGTCAAGGAATAATGTCAATGATTATTGTATAAACAAGCATATGGCTTGTGGAGTGTTCTCCTTCCTTAAGGAGTGAATGTACGATGTTGCCCTACCCTAAGGGTTTTGATCACTAAAGTGAAGCATTTCTAGCTATTTCGATCTTGTTATTTATTAGGTTATTTTTGTTATCATATATTTCTGGGTTAGATCTATTACTATCATTTAAATCATTTCTGTTAAATAATTTCTATCTATTTCAATATTGTTATTCTTGGGTTTATTTATATAACAAGTGGTATCGGAGCACTTTCTTGGGCAAAAAGGTGGAGATTTTTTTTTTTTGCAGGATTTCAGAGGCGGCGAGTTTGCAGATCAGATCTATATGTTCTGGTGCTATATATACAAAATATAATTGTAGCTATGGATTCTATGTGAAAAAATACCCGATTTCAAAAAAACAATCGGTCAAATCAGAGTGCGGATGAAGGAGATATCGCTGATCTAAAAATCAGTGGTGTTGTAGACAATTTTTCGGGGCAACACGTTTGCGGCACAGATCTGGATGCCTTGGTGTAAGATCTGTAAAACCTAATCATAGATCTGGATTCTTTGTAAAAAAATACCCAATTTCAAAAAAAACATCAGTTGAATCAGAGTCCAGATGAGGGAGATATTGCTGATTTAAAATCAGTGCTTTTTTCAGAATTTTTGGGTGACGACGGGAGAATTGCAGTGCAGATCTGAAATTTTAGTACCTGGATCAGGATTTCTATCACATGGGCAGATGAAAAATGGTTGTTCCATTTCCAAAAACAGGTCATGATAGGGATTCTGAGCAATATTGACGGAATTGAGACCATTTCAAATTTTCGCCAATTCTTTTGTGATGGCGGGCTTAGATAAGAAATTGAAGGACTTGTATAAATTTGATGGCTCTCATCTAGCCAAATGGCTAACACAAATGGTGAAATATTTCAATTTGGATTACGTCTATGATGATGTCACTCAGCATATGATGGGGAGCATGTACTTGGACAATGAAAGACGGCAATGATGGCAAGGGCATCAACGTGGCTATGGAAGGTTCTTGACTTGGGACGCCTTCAAAAAATCTCTTATGGACCACTTTGACCGTAAAACAATCTTGTGGATAAGCTCACACAGACAGAGATAGAGCCTAAAAAATATTTTATTTTTACAATAAAGAAAGAAACCAGGGAACCTAAAGGGTTATTTTCTGCTGGTATCTCCTTATTGCAGGTTCATGGATTGATTCAGAAGGAGAAAATCATTGTGTCTATAAATCTGAGTTGCAAGCAAAATCTCATAAATGTCAACTTGGCAAAAAAATTGCAAATTTCAACAAAACACATTGAAAACACACAAGTGGATGATGAAGATGTTATGGTGTATAAGGATTTGAAGATTTCTATGGATAAGTATGTGTTGCATGGTGATTTTTATACTTCGGAGATGGATAATATAGATGTTGTTTTGGGGTATGCTTGGATGGAATCAATGGGTACTATCAATATTAATGCACAGAAGAAATTCCTAAAGTTCTGGTATAAAAAGAAGAAAATTACATTATAGGATATTTTCATTAATAAACAGGTAGAATCCAAGGAGGCTGAAGCAAAAGATGTTCCAGGGTCTGACATATTAGATGATGACCCAGTGATGATTGACAATCAAACACAAACAGAGGCTGAAGCAGAAAAGGTTACAGGTGTTGATACATCAGAGGAGGGCTCATTGGTTGAAGTAATATTGAAAGATAAGACACCACAGCAAGCACCACAACATGCACTAGATAATAGTCAGGCTCCAGTAAGGGGTGAATTAAAGAAAAAGACACCGTGGGTTAAAAATTCAACATATCATCACCCACATCACCCCGCAAGACAACCGTCAAGATGGCAACCAATTAGCCACAAGGACAACAATCCCCGCAGGATAGATAGAGAGGAGTGAAGATCCACCTACTACACATCAACACAAAAGAGCTACCACGGTCAACTTCCATCTCAAGCGAGCGAGGTACCAGCGAAATCAAGGGTTCACCTTTCTCTTGGATGGCTAGATGCACGTGCATGGTACTAGTGGACTACTCTTTTGAGTAGATCTTATTATTTGTGTTCTTCCCATGTTTCGGGGACGAAACATGTTAAGGGGGGTGGAACGTTATATACCTAGGGGGGATAATATGGGGTACCAAGGGAGGTACCCAAGGTAATAATGTAATAAGGGGATGGGCCATAGTAATAAATAAGGTGGTTAACCCATATCATGTAAGGGACCACAAATAGTTAGTAATAATGTAAGGGGCCCATGGTATTAGTTCGATGGTATGAGAGAACCATGGTAATGATCCATGGTATTGTATGTATGAGGCCTATATAGAGGCTAGAGACTCCAAGTCAAGGACTAATGTCAAGGATTATTGTATGAACATGCATATGGCTTGTGGAGAGTCCTCCTTCCTTAAGGAGTGAATGTATGGTGTTGCCCTAGCTTAAGGGTTTGATCAATAAAGAGTCATTTCATATTATTTCTCGGTTTATTTGCATTGTCTTATATTTTCATATCAGATCTATAATATTTTCGGTTTAAATCTATAACAAGTGGTATCAGAGCTATAACAAGTGGTATCAGAGCCAGGTTATATGATAAGGGTACCATAAGGTTTGATATCAATAAAGAAGCCTTTCTATCTATTCATATCTTGTTATTTCTTGGGTATAATTGTTATTATCTTATATTTCTGGGTCGGATTTATAACAAGTGGTATTAGAGCACTTTCTTGGGCAAAAAAGTGGAGAATTTTATTTATTTATTTTTTGCAGGATTTCGGGGACGACGAGTTTGCAGATCAGATCTGTACATTTTGGTGCAAGATCTGCAAAATCTAATTACAGATATGGATTCTATGTGAAAAAATACCCGATTTCAAAGAAACATCGGTTGAATCGGAGTCCGGATGAAGGAGATATCGCTGATTTAAAAATCAGTGGTGTTACAGATAATTTTTGAGGGAAGCAAGTTTGTCGTGCATATCTAGATGTCCTGGTGCAAGATATGCAGAATATAATTGCAGATCTGAATTCTTTGTGAAAAAATACCCGATTTCAAAAAAACAATCAGTCGAATCGGAGTCCGGATGAGAGAGATATCGCTGATTTAAAATCAGCTCTTTTTTGCAGAAATTTTGGTGACAGCAGGAGAGTTGTAGCGCAGATTTGAAATTCCAGTGCCTGGATCAAGATTTCTATCACATGGGCAGATGTAGAATGATTGTTCCATTTCTGAAAATAGGTTATAATAGAGATTCTGAGCAATATTAACAGAACTGTGACAATTTCAAATTTTCTTCAAGTAAGTGAATTTTTCCAGAACCCTCTTCATGGCGGTTCTTTTTATAGGAAAAGATAATGGTCTTACTATTGAAGAATACATTAAAAAACACGTCATTATGGGCACATAATTGGAGAAATTTTTGTAGTGTTTAATTTCGAAGATGAAGCAGCCACATGGTAGGGATTGCTTAACCAAAAGAAGTGTTTCAACCTGCCCGATGAAGAATTTGAAAAATTACTTTTAGACAGATGGTCTCATGCCATAAAACAAGATAAGGAGAAACATGTGGGGCTATTTCCTACTGGTATATCCTTATTACAGGCTAATGGATTGATTCAAAAGGAGAAGATCATTGTTTCTATAAATCCTAGTTGCAAGCATAATTTTATCAATGTTAACTTGGCAAAAAAATTGCAAATTCCAGCGAAACACATTGAAAACACACAAGTGGATGATGAGGATGTTCAAGTGTACAAGGATTTGAAGGTTTCTATGGATAAGTATGTGTTGCATGGTGATTTTTATACTTCAGAGATGGATAATATGGATGTTGTTTTGGGATATTCTTGGATGGAATCTGTGGGTACTATCAATATTAATGTGCAGAAGAAATTCTTGAAACTCTGGTATAAAAAAAAGAAAATTACATTACAGGATATTTCCATCAATAAACAGGTAGAGTCCAAGGAGGCTGAAGCAGAAGATGTTCTAGGGACTGAGATATCAGATGATGAGCCAGTGATGATTGACAATCAAACACAAACAGAGGTTGAAGTAGAAAAGGTTACAGGTGCTGATACATCAGATGAGGGTTCAGTGGTTGAAGTAATATTAGAAGATAAGACACCACAGCAGGCACCACAACATGCACCAGATAACAGTCAGGTTCGAGTAAGGGGTGAATTAAAGAAAAAGATATTGTGGGTTAAAAATTCAACATATCATCACCCACATCACCTCGTAGGACAACCATCAAGATGGCAACCAATTAGCCACAAGGACAACAACCCCCGCAGGACAGATAAAGAGGACCGAAGATCCACCTACTACACATCAACACAGAAGAGCTACCACGGTCAACTTCCATCTCAAGCGAGCGAGGCACCAGCGAGACCAAGGGTTCACCTTTCTCTTGGATGGCTAGATGCACAAGCATGGTACCAGTGGACTACTCTTTTGAGTAGATCTTATTATTTGAGTTCTTCCTATGTTTCGGGGACGAAACATGCTAAGGGGGGTGGAATGTTATATACCTAGGGCGGATAATATGGGGTACAAAGGGATGTACCCAAGGTAATAATGTAATAATGGGATGGGCCATAGTAATAAATAAGATGGTTAACCCATATCATGTAAGGGACCACAAATAGTTAATAATAATGTAATGGGCCCATGGTATTAGTCGATGGTATGAAGGAGCCATGGTAATGAAGGAGCCATGTATGTATGAGGCCTATATAGAGGTTAGAGACTCCACATGGAGAGATGTCAAGGAATTGTGTCAAGGAATATTGTATGAACAGGCATATGGCTTGTGGACTATTCTCTTTCCTTAAGGAGTGAATGTATGGTGTTGCCCTACCTTAAGGGTTTGATATTAATAAAGAAGCATTTCTATTTATTTCAATATTGTCATTTCTTGGGTTTATTTCTTTTATCATATATTTTCTGAGTTAGATCTATAACAGGGGGTTCCTTCTACTAAGTATGGAAATGACTGTGTTTTTGTAGCCGTTAATGGATTCTTGAAGATGGCCCTTCTAGCGGCCTACAAGAAGAATAGCATAGCTGAAGCCATTGTTAAACTCTTCTTTGAACGGGTGTGGGTTGTTATAGGTCTATTAGGGCACATCACTCCTCGCATTCAGATCAGTACAATTAGGGCTCATCAAACCCTAATTCAGTTGTTACATGCCCTAGACAAATCATCAAATTGAATGCTTCCATCCATGAAAGTTTCCTGGCCTAAAACCCTATTGAAATGCCTCCTTGAGACACCAGCGTAGCCTTGGTCAAGGGTAACTATGTTGCAGAGTAGGTAGGCCCATTTAGGCCTACACTACAGTGCACTTAGGCCCTCTTTGACCTGTGCTGGGCGAGAATGAGCGAAATTCACATTGGATTTTGGGAATATTCTCTCATTCTAGAGCATTCTAGAAGGATGCCCAGCTCTTATCTCATCCTATAAGGTCAACTTTGGATAGGCTATGGATCAATTACCCCTCTATCATTTCATCCCTTTCTCCATGGAAACTAACTCCAATTTTGGAAAGCCATTCAATACCCAATTTATGGCATAACCACCTGCATTTCCCTATAAATTGACCACTCATCATAGTAATCAAGATACTGGAATTTAAAAATTGTAGAGAAATATTGTTGCTTTGAGATTTGAGTTCATGTCAAGTAATGTTATGCTGCTATATTGATGTGCTTTTGGTGTGACGAGGGTTTGGACTGAAGTTGGAGGAGTGACATGGGATCGAACTACTTTGGGTGTTACTCTTCCTTCTACATCAATAAAGTTGTTTGTTCCTTTTCCTATATTCTTGTTCATATCTATGATGCATATATGTTTCAATGTTGTCGATTCCATTGGTTTATAGTAGATATATCATGTATGCTTTGATTGTTATCATTTTCTATTTCTATTGGTAGGTACCAGTTAAGTGGATTTAGTTCAAGTGGGAGCGACAGGAGCAATTCAAAGGAGATCAAGGGTGCGAAAGATCACAAGTAAGTTCCTTCATATCATCTATCTATTATAGGAAAAGGTTAAACCACATTATTTCTGTTGTTCTAAGTGTAACTACCCACTTAGGGAAAATGTGTTTATCCGTAAATACAAATTCCATATAACATGGGTACACTTTGCGATCCCACAGTCTATCGTCTCAAATCAGGATAATAGGTTCCTCAATACATTTTGGTCCAGTCTCTGGTCGATACTGGACACCAAGCTCACTAAGTCCACAACTTTTCTTCCCTAAACTGATGGCTAGACATAGGCTGTCAATAGGATGATCGTACACATTCTACGCATGTATAACTCAAAGCATCCACGAACATGGGATGAGAGCCCTCCCTATTTCTAGCACAACTATAATTGGGATCTCCACAGCTCGACTGGCCACAACCCTTACTAGGTGGGCTTGGGATTCCAACCACTATGTCCGATTGATGTGGCCATACCATTTGCAGCTACTCACGCAGATTCAGCTCATGTCCAGTCAGAAGCCGATAAGGCAAACAACTTCATTGAGAACATCCAACATATCCACCAGCAGGCCCATGACATTCTGGAGAAATAAAATGCCAAGTACAAGCAGTGACATGATCAACATCGGGTGCCACACAAGTTTCGGGTGGGTGACAAAGTCTAGTTGCATTTATAGAAGGAACACCTTACCAGAGCCTATCGTAAACTCAAACCACTCCGATATGGTCCTTACACTACTACCCCTTCCTTGGCCTACACCTAATGTTCAATGTGGACCACCTTCGACCATACTTCCCACCATTGCTGGACACATCAGACATTTTAGAACAACTCACACTTACAGAGTTAAATCCAGATTGCATGGATCAAGCCACAACTGATCGGATCATGGACACGCAGATCAAGAACACTCACTAGCAGAAGATCCAACTGTATTGAGTTATCAAAGCAGGCCAACTCCTTCACTAGGGCAAGTGGCTCACCAAGGACCAAGTTCAGCAGAAGTTTCCTCATCTCATGGAGGAATTCAACGAAATGGGGACCATTGCTTCCTAATGGGGGAGGAATGATCTAGATGGATATTGGTGGCCACCTGCCAATTCCACTTGGACCCCTACCATTGTTTCTTTCATTTTTTAAGTTTCCTTAATTGTAGCACAATTTACTATTTTTAGCAGTTTTTCAGGTCCTAAACTTCTCGATCCATTTTGAGGCCCTAAACGACGTTTTTTTGGAAATCTACCGACAACAACTTTTTGTTTAAAATCATATTTTCCATCGTATTCCTTGGAGAGATATTTCTAACAGGTTATGATGTGCATCAAACAGAGATAATATGAGCAAGTCACAACCCCGAGAAGTTGGATGTCCAACTCACTCGAATAGGGCCGATAAATTCTTGGTGTTACATCTCCTCGGGTTAGGGCTTTGGTTGTTTACGATTTTCTCTTATTTTTCAATAATAAAAATGCCCTTGAGCCTTATTGTAGTGCAATTCAGAGGCATGTAGCCTCCAAATCTCTTCTAGATAAGCTACCATCGCCAAAGATAGTCTTATTTCCATTCTGTTTGTAAGCATATTTTAGTATTTGATATTAATAAAATGAAGTGTTATTTCTATTGCATCTTTGTCTTTATGGTTATATCTGTAGTTTGTTGTGTTCCTGTTTAAATCCATATCAAGGGAAGTGGGAGAGAAATGGGGAGAAAGGAATTAAGAGAGAGAAGGAGAGAGATATGGAGTTGGAGGGGGGGAGAGAGAGGGAAGGAAGAAGAAATACATAAGAGGGGAAAGGTGCAGAGAGAGAGAGAGAGATATGGAGAGATTATGTACATGTTTGGGGGTGAAATAGAGAGATCAAATAAGAAAGAGACACATAAATACAAGAATAGATATTATATAGTATTATATAACCAACCTAGATCCATCTTAACCCCGGATCTATCAAGCACTAAGAGGGATCAAATGTCTCGAGGTGCACACCTTTACTCAAGTTTTACACTAAAAAAAGAGGTTTTCACCTCAAGAGATTGGATCCCTCTCGGTGCTTCATAGATATGGGGTTAAGATGGATCTAGGCTAGTTATAAGTATTTGAATTTTTTGAGGAAAATCCTACTTGGATATTTTGTATAATTTTAGCATAATTACATGTATTTTATGTATGGTTTTCTATAAATTATAAATATATATTTTTCATGAAATTTATTTTTGCAGATCAATACCAAGCATGGAGTGTTTAACATAGGATTTAAACCTAGATGCAGGTGATTAATTTGATATTAATGTAGATTAGACAAAAGGATGGCAGGCAGCCAGGCCACAGGGCCACCCGCGTCCCCTTCCATGCCAATTTATAGCAAGGCACAATTGGCCTGTAGGCACCATTACTCTGGTGCTCAAGTCGAGGAATTTGTAGCAGGCATAAGTCCATGGCTTCTGCAAGCCATAATCCATTCATCCCTTCTCCTCTAAACTACTCTTGTCCCCCTCATGATGCAGAGTCGAGCTCACACACAATTACAGGGAGGCGCTGTTGGATTCTTAGCTGTGTAGATTTGGGGAATGGATTCCATTTCTACCAAACCACTTACTGTGCACTATTCATCCAAGAATTCCTCTCCATCTTTTTTGAATAGCCTCATCGATTCTAGAGTAAACTCTGCCTCCCCTACTGCAATCTCTAATAACAACATAGTCATTTTGGCCCAGACCAACAACCGTCAACTAGCCATACCGCGTACTCACCATTGAATGCATAGCAGAAGAGGTGGTAGTCGTGGCGGAAGCATTCACCTACCCTCGATGCCCACCCCTGAACCATCAACCCCTTCCTCATCCCTCTCTACTATTCATTCCATAGGTCATTTCTCTAGCAGATACCCTGACATGCACAGTGATAGAGGTCGGGCACAGGCCCATCGTGCCAAAAGAATGGACGATGATACCCAAATGGCCAACCACCCTACCCTCCTTCTCTCCTCTCACCACAAGACCTAATTTCGCTTCCACGATACATTACATCGTCCCGATATCCTTGCCATTGTCACAGTGACCTTCAGTGAAGAAATCAGTGTGCACGATAAGCAGGATGCTTAGATCCATGAACCTAGACCAGAGAAAGGGAACAACAACAAGCAACAAAAGGCAGATAAGATGAACAAGGATGGTCATGAACCAGTGAAAGGAAACAACAACAAGTAGCAGATGCTAGAGAAGATGAGCAAGGCTGGCCATGACAGCATTCTGGATGGTGAGGATATGGCTGGAGGCAAGCATGCAATCGAAGGCAGTTCAAGTGGCATGCAAGCAGTTGGTGGCATCCCGGGCAGCACATCAGGCAAGCAAGCAGATGAGGGCAGTTCGACTGACAAGCATGCAGTCGGTGGCATCCCACGAGGCATGTCAGCAGAGGATGATGACTAGTATGAGTATGTGTGTCACTTTATGGAGGAGCTTCCACCAAACGACACCTAGGGGGTCCAAATATACTCCGAGTCAAGTCGCTAGGTTTCAATTCATTGCTCTCTTGTTGTTTCATGGGGATTTTCTATATTGTTTTTTCAAACCACGTGGCTTGTTTTGATTAATTTTGATTTAGGACCCCTGTATGGGCCTTTTTAGGTTAAGAATTGAGACCCCTGCGTGGGATTTTAACAATGGGTTCACTCGGACTAGTTTCCCCTCGGTGGGTAGTTGAGTTTTGTGTTCTTGATTAAATTTTGACATAACTATATGATCCCTTATTATAAGAATAAGAAAGAATAGTGGTAAATGTCTAAGGGAGTGGCGACTTAGGGTTTCTGCAGAACCTGCAATGGCAAACCTCAGTAGACTTCTGCAATACTGTCATACCACCAGTAATACGAAAGGCAGCACACGACAAGAAGCAGCATGAGCATCATGAATACCCCCCATGGGGAGGACGTTGTGCCTTCCCCCAACGCAAATGACTCTCCTCAGAGGCGTGAGGAAGGAACTAGTTTAGCTGATCAAAATGGAGATAGAGAGAATATAGATCCACAAGATGGAAAGACGAACGATAGGGAGAACCCCCAGGTCACCTCAAACACCTATAGGCCGGTTGCTGCTGAACGCCCGAAAATAGAGCTACCAAGTCATCAGATCAATGTTCATATCTAGTACATGAGAGATCGTGCATTAATAGGCAAATTCATCAGTATGTGGCCAACAAAGAAAGCGCTACATGGTTAGATAGTAGTGAAGTGGAAGCTGAAAGGACACATAATGCTGCAGCTAGGACCTAAAGGGTTCTTCACAGCCATATTTAACTTCTTGGAGGACTGAAACAGAGTACTAGATGGCGGCCCCTATTTTTTCAACACCATTGGCCTTTATTTAAGGGAATGGGTGGAGTGCTTCAATCCAGACAAAGAAGATCTTAGTTGGGCACCAGTCTAGATCCGTCTCTACTCACTCCCAATGGAATAATGGGACGAAGAGACATTACAAACCATAAGAAATGGCCTCGTTGAATTTGTCAAAATGGCAGAGGAAACAAAACTCTGAAGATATACCTCCTTTGCCCACATTTGCGATTATATGCACCTTAGCAAGGCACTCCCAGATGCAGTAAGTATTTTTCACGACGATGTTGAATGGGTTCAGTTAATTGACTATGAACATGTGTTGTTCAGATGCAGGAGATGCCATGCACTGGGTCATTTGTTTCGGGACTGTCCTCTAAACCAGAAACCCTCGACTACCATTGCCTTCGAGGAGCCGGATTTGACTGGCTTCACTAAAGTTGCCAATCATAGGAAAAATCACAAGAAACCTGCTACAATCTCTAAGAAGCCTCAAGCCAGCTCATCAAAACCCTCTACGAGCAAGAGTTTTGAAGTGCTAGCCCGACAAGAAGTACACAACCCTGAGCTCTTTATCCATCTAAGAAGGATTCCATGATGAACAAACAACCTGCACATTTTGATCCCAACAAAACCCCAATAGAACCATTACCTACAGATCCTTCATCCACGGCTATGCACACAGTCCCAACCTGGTACTCGCAAGGAATGGAGGTAGAAAACTCGCAGCCTGACCTTTCCAAGGCAATAGAAACAATAGAAAACATAAGTGATACTCAGCATATGGAAGAAGAACTAGAGAGCATAGGCATTGGGGATTTGGACATTCTTGGTCTAGAGCAGGCATGCAAAACAAAAAATTATGATAAAATTCCAGAGCAACAGTCGGAGAATTTGGAAGTAATTCTCTCTAGAGCTCAAAGGCAAAAATCCCTAGGTATTCAAATTGGAGATCTTTGGGATGGGAAAAGAATAATCAAAGATAACAAAAAGAGGGAGAAAAACAGATCTTCAATGCACCATCCGCATTGGGGAAATGCTAGTGGAGTCAGGCAGGTACTCCAAGCTTACAAAGTATTACAACTCTCTCTCCAACCTTCCATCATGAAGCTAATCTCATGGAACATTAGGGGGATCAATAGCCCTGGGAAATGTAGACTGATTAAGAACATGATAAAGTAAGAGAAGCCCCAAATTCTCTTTCTGCAGGAAACTAAATGCAACTCCATCTCTCTAGACCGAATTGCTGAAAAGTCTGGCCGAGTAGTATAGCAGCAACAATAGATGCCTCTGGCACCTCAGGAGGCTTGGCAATCATCTGGGATGCACGAACCATCGAGCTCAACAATATTCATGCAAACAAGCATTTCCTTCAAGCTACTTTCCACATTACATGAACCAGCATACATGGTCACATAACCAATGTATATTTTCCCCAGGAGGCTATGCATAAGATAGAACTCCTAAATAACCTTTCCTCAGTCAATACTGATAGGTCTCATCCACTCTCGATCACTGATGGTGACGTCAACATGATAACCAAGATGGAAGAAAAGCAAGGAGGAAGGAACAAGCTGGACAAGGAAAGTAACAATCTAAAAGATTACATTCAAAGCAATAGGCTTATTGACATGCAATTCAACAATGGCCTTTTTACCTGGAATAACAAAAGAGTTGGTTCACACCAAATTACGTCTCGCTTGGACAGATTCCTAATCTTTGACAACACAATCCACTTAGGGGGAGACCTTTCAGCTTCAATCCTGCCGCTAACAGGCTCAGACCATTGGCCAATTTCTCTCCAATGCTCTCAACCAGGAAATGCTACCCACAGGCTGTTTCACTTCAAAGCATTTTGGATGACACATCCGGATTTTGTAAATCTCGTAAATTCAGAATGGACCAACTTCTCTTCGCCAAATGGTACAAGCATGTTCAAATTTCAACAAAAGATTAAATTCCTCATGAGCAAAATAAAACAATGGAACCATTCTTCGTTTGGTAACATTTTCTAGGCTCAGACTGCTCTAGATCAAGATATGAAACAGTTACAGCAATGGATCATCACGGAGGGAAGATCAGAGGAACTTTTGAAACAGGAAACGTCTCTTGAAACTCAGATCTTAGAGAGGGCCAAACAAGAAGAAACGCTCTGGAGGCAAAATTCGAGAATCAGGTGGCTAAAGGAAGCGGAAAAAATACCAAATTCTTTCACCGTTCCATTATTCAACACCGAATGAATAACAATATTACTCACATCCAAAATGAGCAGGGGGTAAAAGTGGAAAAACATGAAGAAATCGAGCTCGAACATCTAAATACTTTAAGCAAGGTCATCAAGAACCACAGGTGGACAGAATGCAAGCTATAGGAAAAATCATAGAGAAAATCCCCAAACTCGTCACATAGGAGCACAACCAGCTCTTACTCAGGCCAGTCGAATTACAGGAAGTGGAAAATGCAGTTCATCAACTGAAAGAAGACAAGGTGTCGGGGCTAGATGGATTTACCACCAATTTTTTCCATAATTTCTGGGAGCTAATTAAATTGGAAGTCTGGCAGATTGCTGAGGAATCAGTAACCATGAGGTGGATGCTTCTAGCTATGAATGCCACATTCATAGCCCTTATCACAAAGGAAACTCAATCTAGCACCCCTGACAAATTTCCGTCCATTGCCCTGTGCAATGTTATCTACAAGATAGTTTCCAAAATCATTGCTTCAAGATACAAATCGTGGCTACCACTTCTCATTTTGCCAGAGTAGTCAGGATATGTAGAAGGTAGGCAGATTACGGACATCATAATCCTAACTCACGAAATCATCCACTCCCTGAAGCACTCCAAGAAATCAAGTATGCTACTTAAAATAGACCTCTCAAAAACCTTTGACAATTTAAGTTGGATGTATATTCAAAGGACGCTATCTGCCTTTGGTTTCTCCCCAACTTGGATTCGCTGGGTCATGAGTCTCATCTCTTCCTCTTTCTTCTCAATTTTGATCAATGGCATCCCCTCATATCCTTTCCAGCCTTCCTGGGGTATCATACAGGGGGACCCTCTTACTCCCTTCCTCTTTGTGTTAATGGCGGAAGGTCTTGGTCGCAGTATTAAAGCTGCTCTGTTTTCCCAGAAACTAAGAGGCCTATCATTTCCTAACACTCCAACCTTCACTCATCAGTAATTTGTGGACGACAATATGCTTTTTGGTCACCCTTCAGTCCAAGAAGCTCGACAATTCAATTCACTATTGACGGAATTTTTGGAGGCCTCTGGCGCAAATATTAACAAGGCCAAATCTCAAATCTTCTTTCTTCATACCCCAGTTGTCACCCAAGCTTCTATAGCTCATATTCTTGGATTCTCAATTGCTGCTCTCCCTTCCAAGTATCTTGGTGCTCCTATGACTGACTTAGCTCTGAAACACTCCTCTTGGAGATTGCTCTTAGAAAAACTGGAGGCTTGATTATTTTCCTGGATTCATAGGGCTCTCAATCTGGCTAGTCGCCTTGTCTTAATCAAGGTGGTTCTGCAATCCATGCCGCCGTATCTCTTCTCAATCCTAGTAGCACCCAAATGGGTTCTCCAAGAGATCAAACGCCTATAGAGATCCTTCCTGTGGGGCGACTTAAATCAAAAATGCAAATGGGATCTAGTCAGTTGGGACATAGTTTGCCGGCCAAAGCTTGCTGGTGGAATGGGTCTGCGTGATCCTCACCACAGAAATATGGTTATGGGCGCCCGTATCTGGTGGAAATGGCTTACTATGCCATCCACCCCTTGGGCATCCCTATGGACTAAAAAGTATGTCAACAGTTGACCCACCGAGGAATTAATCTAAATTTCAGAAGTCAACCCAGGTTCTCTAATTTGGAATGCAGCCAAGAAACACAAGCTCTTAATTCAGCAGCATAGCTTATGGGAAGTGAAGGACGGCAATACAACAAGGTTTTGGGATGACTCTTGGCAGTAGCAACCCAAACTAAAGGATTTGATATTACCTCATCAAATCTCAGAACAGGAAATGCAAACCTATAATACTGTCAAGCACTTCTGGCATCCTTCGACATTACAAGGGTGTTAGGACCCAGAATTGACCAATTTTGACCTTATATTTTCATCATAATATTATCCTTTTCAGTCACAAGTTATAAGCTTTGATTACACAATGACTTAATCACCCCAAGGTATGAAGTAACTTCCTGCATATCTATATGTTTAATTCTTCATTGCATATTCGTGAGTATCTTTGTGTTTATCTTTGGAATGCTAACTAAGTTGCCAAGTAATTGTCTTAAGCCCGCAGGAATTATAACCTATAGTTGTTGTAACACCAGAAACAGCAACTACGCAGTTGCTGCAACACTAGAAACAACAACTACGCAGTTGCTGCAACACCAGAAGCAGCAACTACGTAGTTGCTACAGTCAGCAACAACAACCATCTAAAGCGGGTTATTTTGCAACAGCTGGGAACAACAATGGCAACTATCTGAGGAATGCTGACATGGTTGATCAAGCAGCTGTCTAAAGTGGGTAGAACACAGTTACCAGGACTTAAAACTGGAATAGTATGGGGAAACGGCGAAGGAAAGCGAGAATCCCAAGAAGACGGTCGAAGATGGTTACCAGCTGTGTAACAGCCAGAACCTAAGAAAGAATATATTATCATATTGTTGCAACAGCATTTCTGTAATTCTTATTTTTGATTGAACGAGTTAACCGAATGAACTGTAACAATCTATTGTAATAGATGTCTCCTCTATAAAGAGGAGACATCTACATTAGTTAAGGGAGGATGGTCTGTAAGTGAAATTGTGAGAAACATCAGCAAGGCTGAACTTTATTGTATTCGAGTCTTTTGACAGATGAATAGAAGAACGTTATGAGCATTTAAGCTATTTTCCGTGTTCTGGGGAATCTTGTGAGAGGGACTGGGCCCACCTTCCTCACAAGATTCACCCATTTACTTTGTTGTCAAGTGTGTAAGTGTGTGATAGTTTCTTTCTGCAGATACTCTATTTGGATTCTGTAGCATTACCTCTTGTAATTTTGTTTTGCTAGTACTCTGTTTTATTAATTGTTTGAAGTTATGAAGGTGTATTTCACCGGTGAATTCGAGTGCAGTGTGCATTAGCACTCTGATTCCAGGGGCAGGTGCTGAACGTCCTCACCTGGAGGATAGGGTCCTGATCCTTTGCCAACAGAGCATCCATCTCTTTGCTTTCCAGATTTGTAATTTTAATTAATTATTTTTATTTTATCAACACTGTGATAACTTAGCGTAAGAATTACATATACTACAGCTCTTAATGCTTTTAGAATTAAAGTACATACAGTACGTGGTAGCCTTTGGAATAAAAAGACTTTCCCAGGTTGACAATTAATGTGGTACTTGATTGTTTAATTAATAAACAATTCAACTAGCCAACATTTTGGCGCTGTTGCAGGGGAAGGCAACTAAAGATTTCTAAAAGCGTTAATGATCTCTTTGTGAAAATAACAGGTGCATGAGAGGATGCAAGCAACCTAATTTCACAGGCGGGAAGGGAGGAAGAAAGACTTTTATTGACGAAATCATCTCAAAGGCCGAAACATCACAGAGGACGAGTTCCCAGAGACCTCAAATCCAGTACTCCTCACAAACGGATCGACAGACGGAGGAAGTATTAGGGCCTGAAAGGAAGCTGGAAGTATCGGAATACACTGAGGAACTGGTAGAAGAACCTGAAGAACCTGAAGAACCTAAAGATACAAAAGATAAAGGAAGCGACTCAGGAGAAAGACCAATGGAGGATAACAAAACAGAAGGAAGGGGGGAGAACTCACTCTCTACCCTGGAATTCCCCATTGGGGACCTGCCGAGAGGACTGACCCCTATGAAGAACATTCCCCTCTCAGTGTTACCCAACTTCCATGGGTTATCCTTTGAAGACCCAGATGAATTCCTCTTTGAGTTCGATATACTATGCAGAAGTTATGATTATATGAGCCCTAATCAGAAACTAAAACTATTTCCAGCAACACTAAAAGGGAATGCGTTGAGGTGGTTCATGAGCTTGGGAGCTTAGGCAATCACCACCTAGGACCAGATGAAAGAAGGATTCTTGGCCAAATATCAAGATTACTGCCGAACAAGAGAAAGGAAGGAAGAACTGTTTAAGATGGTTCAGAAGGAGGATGAGAGCTTAGAAGATTTTGTGGAAAGGCTGTAGTATAACCTGCAGAGGTCTGACCACCCCAATATGAGTAAAGATATTCTGAAAACCATATTGCTGAAAGGGGTAAGAGATGACTGCTTGGACATGTTGAACATGCTAGGAAAAGGGGACATCTCCAAAGAACCATTTGATCAAATCATCAATCTCTGCATGAGGTGCTCAGGAGGAGCAGGGAACAGATCAAAGAGCAGAGATAATGTGTATTCAAGAGTTCAGAAGTCAGCCAGTGGAGGAGCAACAAGAGCCAAAATAGGTAACTTATTGGAAGAATTTAAAACTCAAATGCTAAGTTATTTTGCTTCACAAATCGATGCTCTGCAGGTTAAGAAGAAACAGGCGGAAGCAGAAGCTGCTTTAGCTATTTTCTGTTCCAAATGCAGAGGAAAACACCCACTTAGGGAATGCCCGCTGGATAAGACACCTATCTGTACAATCTGTGAGAAGGACCATGAAACCCAGTAATGCCCCTCTCTGCCTGAAATCAAAGTAGCATTGTAGACAACCGAGGAAGAGGTTGAAGCAGTGTACCTGATGACACAGAGGAGGCAATGGCCACAAAGACATGGTATGAGCTCTAACACAGCATTCAGTCATTGGAATAATAATTCTCCTTTTCAAACAAACTACCCACCCATGAACCAAATGCAGTACCCACCCTTTAATGCAATGAATTTCCCACTTATGCAGCAACCTAATCTCCCTTTTCCTGATCCTACTATATGGAATCCTTGGGCCCCACAGCAACCATATTTTAATCAATGGAACCCAAATTGGGCAGCTCGGCAGATACCATTTCCTCAACAACAACAGTCTCTTTCCTTACCACCCAATACTTCCTAGAATAACCAAGCAATGAGACCCCAACTGCCTATGCAACCTAACCCCAATCCAAACAATAATAAAGCCTTGCAGGTAATCGACATTCAAACTCAACCTTCCCTTCCCATGCAATGTAATGATATCCATTTACGCTCCGAAAGAATAGTTGAACCCATCATAGATGACATTACTGACTCTGAAAAAGAAGAAACTAGGAAGGAAAAGTCATCCAATAAAGATACTGAAATTCTTGAATCACCCACTAACAAGACTGTCCAAACAGCTGAACCACCCTTCCCTGAAAGATTGACTCTGAGTAAAACGTTTGAGCCCCAGCTTTAATATTTTTGGAGAACTGCAGAATTTATATGTTAAAATCCCATTATTACAAGCACTAAGAGATGTCCCTATCTACGCCAGAACTGTTAGGGATATTTGTGTGAGGAAACCTGGAAGAAAAACAAAGGAACCCCTCACAGTTCATGTGATGGGAGAACTGACTGCTCTAATGACAGAAAAAGACCCTCTTGTGAAATATGGTGACCCTGGTCACCCTACAGTAACAGTTCAGGTCGGCAAGACCTTTGTCTCTAAAGTTCTAGTGGATCTAGGTGTGGCAATAAATATTATGACACTTGAAACAGCACAATTACTGCAGTTGAAACATTTAATTAGGGAAACTCCAACCATTTTAGAGCTGGCTGATCGCTCTATGATTAAACCTGAAGGCGTGATCGAAGACCTAGTAATTTCTGTAGAATCTTGGAATTACCCGGCCGACTTTGTGGTGTTACAAACTAAAACAAAGTTGGGGGATCATCCACTAATTCTAGGAAGACCATGGTTAGCTACAGCAGATGCTTTCATCAGCTGTAGATCTGGATCAATGACAATATCCAATAGGCAGGAAACTAAACAGCTGACTCTTTACCCTCATGCCACACCCATGATTAATAACAATAATTCAATATGGGTAGACTATGAGGATGAAGAAACCCAACCTATTTTAACAATTGGACAAGCTTTAACCCTCAAAAACTCAACCGAAGATGAATTAATCAGCAACTTTATTTTTTAACCTTCTTCGGTTAGCTCAGAGATACATAATCACCTCACTACAATCCTAGAATCAGAATCCCAGAACAACCTTGAAACTGAAAATTCATCTCAGATATTAGCTGGTAGTCCATCCAAAAGTGTGACAATAGAAATTGAACGAGGAAAAACATTAAATATAAATCCTAACCTAACAGACGATCAAAAACAGCAGTTAATGAAGCTACTTAAAGAAAATAAGGAGGCATTCGCTTGGGATTACACAGACATGAAAGGGATTTCCCCTGAGTTGTGCACTCACCGTATTTATATTAAAGAAGGATCCCGTCCAGTTTGTCAACCCCAAAGAAGGATGAACCCCAATCTAAGGGAAATAGTAAAAGAAGAGCTTCAAAAATTGCTAAATGCAGGATTTATATACCCCATATCTGATAGTGAATGGGTTTCTCCGCTACTAATAGTACACAAGAAAAATGGGAAATGGCGAGTATGCGTAGACTATAGATCCCTAAATAAGGCCACCCAAAAATACCATTTCCTGTTACCATTCATTGATCAGGTATTAGATAACTTAGCTGGTAAAAAGTTCTTTTCCTTTTTGGATGGATTTAGCGGTTATAATCAGATAAGGATTGCACCCCAGGACCAGGATAAAACCACTTTTACTAGCCCTTGGGGGACCTTTGCTTATATGGTTCTCCCATTTGGTCTATGTAATGCACCAGCGACATTTCAGAGAGCGGTCATAGGTATCTTTTCTGATATGGTAAATGATTCTCTAGAGATTTTTATGGACGACTTTACTCCTTATGGAACTGCCTTTGAAGATGCTTTGCAGAATCTTGAAAAAGTACTTAAGTGGTGTATTGAAGCACATCTTGCCTTAAGTACTGAGAAATGCCATATGATGATGAATGAAGGCATTGTATTAGGCCATTATGTTTCATTATTAGGAATTCAAGTTGATCCTGCAAAAATACAGGTAATTTTGACCCTCCCTATTCCCAAAACCCAAACAGAAGTAAGAAGCTTCTTAGGACATGCAGGGTACTACAGAAGATTTATCAAAGATTTTTCTAAGATAACTTCCCCTCTGTTTGTGTTATTAACAAAAAAACGTTGAATTTAAGTGGACTGATGATTGTGAAAAAGCATTTGATCAGCTTAAACATAAGTTGTCCATAGCTCCCATTTTAAGAGGACCAGATTGGGCACTCCCCTTTCATATATCCTCTGATGCTTCAGACACTGCCATAGGAGCTGTCCTGGGACAGGAAGAAAATGGTCTTCCCTATGCCATTTACTTCATTAGTAAAAACATGACTCCCGCAGAACTCAATTATACGGTCACTGAGAAAGAATTTCTAGCAGTTATTTATGCTATCAACAAATTTAGGCATTACATCACTAGTTATACTACTTTTGTGCATACCGACCACTCTGCCATTAAATATTTAATGAATAAATCTGTTACAAATGCCCGAGTTACTAGATGGTTATTGTTATTGCAAGAATTCGATATCACAATTGTAGATAGACCAGGAAAAGAAAATGTAGTTGCTGACTTTCTTTCTCGGCTAAAAACAAATGAAAATATTCCAGTAGATGATTCTTTTCCCGATGAGTATCTATTTGCAGTCTCTGCCCACTCACCTTGGTATGCAGATATTGCTAACTACTTAGTTGCAGGAAAATTACCATCGCACCTATCGCACAAGAAAAAAGGAAAATCATTCAGCAGAGCACTAGGTACAACTGGATAAGCGGATGTCTGTTTCATACAGGAATAGATCAGGAAATCCGGAGATGTGTTGGGGAAGACGACATCAATGATATACTAAAAACTTGTCACGATGACCCTTGTGGAGGACACTTTGCAGACAAAAGAACAGCACACAAGGTACTTAGAATGGGGTATTATTGGCCATCACTTTTTAAAGATGCCAAAAAATATGTGAAGGCATGCGACAGCTGTCAAAGAATGGGCCAGCCTAACCATAGAGATGAAATGCCACTCAATCCCCAGGTAACTCTTGAACCTTTTGAGAAATGGGCATTAGATTTTGTAGGTCCCATTAATCCTCCATCTAATCAAAGAGTGTACATATTAGTATGCATGGATTATATGACCAAATGGGTAGAGGCAAAAGCACTCATTAAAGCTAATGAAGAAGCAGTACTAACGTTCTTATTTGAAGAAATCTTTGTTAGATTTGGACTACCCAGAGAATTAGTCACTGATGGAGGACCTCCTTTTAATTCTCATGGCTTTAAAAACACGCTCCAAAAATATCATATCAAGCACAAAAAGACTACACCATACCACCCCCAAGCAAATGGACAGGTGGAAAGTACCAACAAGGTCATTGAAGCCATCTTGACAAAAACCATAAAGGAGAACAGAAGGGACTGGTTTCAGAGACTGCCCGAAGCTCTATGGGCCTATAGAACCACTTGGAGGAATACAACAGGCTTTTCACCCTATGAGTTAGTTTTTGGAAAGAATGTTATTTTCCCTGTAGAGTTTGAAATCAAAACCTTAAGAACTGCCTTAGCTGTTAACCTTGATTTAAATGATGCACAGACAACCAGGTTGCAGCAGCTTCAGGAATTGGATGAGAAAAGACTGGAGGTCGTCCATCAAACGATGATGATACAGCAACAAAGAAGCAGATGGCATGACAGAACCATCAAGCAAAAGCAGTTCCAGAAAGGTAACTGGGCTCTACTTTATGATTCCCGTTTCGAGAATTTTCAAGGGAAGTTAAGAACAAGGTGGTTAGGGCCGTATGAAGTGTATGTTGTTTTTCCACATGGAACAGTTAGACATTTAACAATTGATGGGAGCAGAACACCACTGTTAGTAAATGGCTACCGACTTCGGTTATACCAGCGGCCAGTTTCCAAGGAAGATTTTAAAGCCACTTGCATGGCAATAAAACAATATTCTTTTCCAGGGGTGCTATCCCTCAAAGCACTTGAACTTCTATTATTTATGCAATTTTTAGGTTAGATATTCTTTTTTTTTTTTTAAGAAATTAATAAATCCTGCCAAGGCTTGCGATATTACATTTCAGTATTTTGCAGATTTTAGCTTGGGAAGTAGCTGAAAACAAAAGTTTCAAAGGGATTACTTTGTGGACGCGGAACTTCTGTTGCTGCAACACCATTCCCCGTTGCTGCAACACCATTCCCCGTTGTTGCAACATCATTCCCCGTTGCTGCAACACCATTCCCTGTTGCTGCAACACCATTCCCTGTTGCTGCAACACCATTCCCTGTTGTCCCAAACACCATTTCACGTTGCTGCAACACCATTCCTGTTGCTGCAACATCATTTCCATTACTCTAGTACATTTCCCGTTTTTACAAATGTCTTCTTCCCGATGATTCCCTGTTGCTGCAACACCAATCTCGGTGCTACAACATCGCTTCCCGGTCACGAAATACCCTTCCCAGCGAATTCCCTCACGCACACCAGTCTTACCACTGCAGCCCCAAGGAACAAATTTTGATAAAATACACCACTTCTTGTGATGACTATAGCACCCTACTATCACTTTCCGTCATTATCATTACAAATTGCCGGTATTCCCACACTTTCAGATCCGCGGTAATCATTATGACCCAGCAGAGGACAAGATAAGACTTTTTGACGCAGCAATTAGAAAGGTAAAATACGAAGGTACGCATGTTTATGAATGGACATTAAATAATAGATAATGCGGAGAAGTTGATAGGACTATCAATTAATTATACTTCCAATCATATCACTTACACGTAGAGGGCGGGGGGAGTACCAAAGCAACTCTTATAATGATACACCACGCCAACTGCCGCCACCCTTAACTCTCCCGGTAATATGTAAAAGCCACCCTATCACCGCATGTTACCATTTGCGACGTTTTTACTCTAAACAGAAATTGGAAGCTCGGCTCTGAACTCTGAAATTCACTGAAACAACAGCCATGGGAGGAACTCTCATTACACATGAACCTGGCACGACAGCAATCCTTGAACTCTATCCAGACATTTATCAAATTTTCTTGCAAGCAGGATGGATAGAGTACTTTAGGAGACTTCCGGACTTTAATGAGCAGCAAGTCCTTGAATTTGCATGCAATTTAACAGAAGGATTCTCTGTCGTCCAAGGAGTTCAAATCCCAGTCACGGAGGAAGTGATAGCCCAAGCTACCGAGCTACCAGCTAATGGCATACGATGGTTCAACAGAAAGCACCTGATTCTTAATGCGCAGCAGGATTTTCTCCGACCAGGCGAGCAGGTAGAGCCCAAGGGCAGAGGCGTAGCACTTCGGTCGTTACCTCAACCGTGGCCGAGAGTCGCTGAATTTGTCAAGCAATACCTGACATGCGAAGGCGGCTACCAGGTAATTTACCAGGACGATTTCATCCTGTTAAATCATTTGAGAAATGGTCAGTTAATAAACATGCCATATTATCTATTGGGTTGTCTCAAGAACATGTCACGTTATGCTGTTAACGCAAAGCGTCCACTTCTTTCCTTAAAACATCACCGCTTAGCCCAATTACTGATTAATAGAGCCCTCGCTTTAAATAACCCTCCAGCCCCCATTGATCCCCATCAGGAAGCAGAAATTCCACAACCAGAACATGAACTTCCTCAGCAAACGGAGGACATGCCTGAGCAAATCCCTCTAGAAAACCCTCAGCAAGCAGAGCACATTCCTGAACAACTCCACCAAACACCCCCGCAAGTTGCTGAGAATGAACAAGCAGCAGTAGAAATGACCGCAAGAACAACCCCATCTCCAAAAAGAACCAATTCTTCCATTCCCATACTTGGAATTTCTACTGATGATTCCGACGACAATATCCCCATTATCCTGCTTAAACGAAAAAAGCAGCAGAGAAAGAAAACCCCATCGAAAAGAAGAAAAACTAGGGTTTCAGCTAAGGCACCTGCTGCTCCGGCTACTACCCCTATCCTAAAGGAATCTGGCCCGAAGAGAAAAATGCCTGAATTCCCTGCTTTTCTACCAAAGCGAAGAACTCGGTCATCGGTAGTAGCTAAATTTCCTAACCCCTCTAGTTCACCACCCATCACTTTAAGGATCCGCACTCCCACCGGTCCTCAAAGCTCCTCTCCCTCACCCTCGGAAGTTGAGATGCAGAGCGTTCATAGCTTCGTGACATCATATTTTAAGACAGCTGACACACAAGAACTAGTTGCCGACACCCAAGGTAATAGTGACCAAATGGCTGCAACACAAGAAACAGCCACTTCCCCAGGTGACACACAAGAACCACCTATGGGGAATACTGATCAAAATGATGAAGCACAACCTCTGCCTCCACTGGAGCCTACCGCTTCGCAAGATCATCCTACCGTACCTGCCTTGCCAGAAGAAATTGAATTTCTGAAATCTCAGATTCAGGATTATCAGGATAATAAGGGTCAAAGAAGCATATCAGAATGAATTCAGCCTGCATGTTTTAGCACGAGTAGCGTCTACAGCAGAGGAAAGTAAAGACAATGAATATATGTGTACCAATTGTGGTGAAATATATACTCAAGCAGGATATAAGGTAGTGGCAGAACCGATGAAGGAAGCCGTCGCTGTTGCAAATGACACAAAAAAGCCTGCTGTTGCACAGACGGAAATGCCACAATCCTCTGCTGGAATAAAAGAGCCTGTTGACACACAAGAACCAACAGGCTCTACAGAGAAGGTGCAGACAGAAGAACCTGTTGTCACACAAGAACCAACAGGCTCTCCAGAGAAGAAACAGGACCAAATTGAAGAACTTACTGACACACGAGAACCAGTAAGTTCCCTAGAAACTGCACAGGATCGAACTGAAGAGCTTACTGATACACAAGAACCAGTAAGTTCCCCAGTGACTATGCATGAAGAAACAGGGAGTAAGAGAGAGGAGAATACAGACTCACCCCGGCTTACCCAAATTGTTATGGAGGAAGTATTTACACAGGAATCAGCAAATGAGGAAAAAGGTACAGACTCACCCTGGCCTACCCAAATCACCATGGAACAGAATGAATCGGTACAACAGGAGGAAGAGACACTAGCTGGAAATGAAGAAAAAGATGTTGGATTATCCCAGTCTACTCCAACAGAGCAGATTATCCTTGTTGATGCCTTTACACAAACAGTGTCTCCCTCTGTTAATGATGTATGCATAGAAACAGATAGTTTTCAAGCATTGAAAGGAAAATGGTGGAGAGAATATGAGTAGTCACAAGGCAAAGCATTCCAACAGCAAAAAGGGACCTGGTTCAATCTTGCATATAGGAATTGGGAAGCACTTGAGCAATGTAGAGCTCAATACAAAGAAATCACGGAGTTAAAAGCCAGATTGTCTCAGATGTTTGAATTATTCCAAAGAATACTTGCCACAAGGAAACCCTCTTTTAATTATGCAACATTTTTGAGGGAGAGACTGACATTTTTACAGATAAAGGCTGTAAGAGAAGGTAGACCTCATCAGGTGGTTACATCAGAACAATTTATGAAAACTTTTGCAGAGGCGCTAAAAATGATCAAAACTTGTTATGTGAGCTTTATCTACATAATGAAGCCATGTCCGAAGAAAGAAACAGGAATATGCTACCTGTGGTTGGTGACATACAGCTGAGAGCCTTCATTTCCTTTTTAGCCAACTAGCTTACATGGCAGAACGCCTTTATCTCAGCTCAACATAATGAATAGAATTGCCTTCTGTGGATTAGGGTTGAACCGCAGAATGCAGCTACTTTTATTGTACAGCATCAAACAATGATAAAATATCCTGATATGAAAGACCACGTCAGGCAATTACAAGCTGTAGTCCTGAACGACTGTCAACACTATCTGAAAACCAAGGCACCCTTGGCTGTTAAGGCAAACAATTTGTTTTGGGAAAACTGCCCCAAAGTGAGGAAAGAATATCACCCTTATAATCCATCAAATTTACAGGTAGCACTCACGAGGGTACCTTACTATATTAGATGCATGCAACACTGTGCTGAAAGCTGGATGGGCTACAGATTTAAATTTCCACTTCTATGGTTATCTGGTGAACAATATAAGGGTCAGTTTGGACTATCCAACAAGGAAGAAGCAGCAGCATGGAGGCATATACAGACTGTCTGTGGGTTCAGAAAGAAGTTTGATGTCACCTCCTATAGCTATTGTCTCAGTAATCTACACTGTTCATCCCGGTACTTCGACTCGGACTCAGAGTAAAACATTGCATGAGGACATGCAATATCTTCAGTTGGGGGGGATGTTAGGACTCAGAATTGACCAATTTTGATCTTATATTTTTGCCATAATACTATCCTTTTCAGTCATAAGTTATAAGCTTTGATTATACAATGACTTAATCACCCCAAGGTACGAAGTAACTTTCCGCATATCTATATGTTTAATTGTTCATTGCATATTCGTGAGTATCTTTATATTTATCTTTGGAAAAGCTGACTAAGTTGCCAAGTAATTGTCTTAAGCCCGCAGGAATTATAACTTATAGTTGCTGTAACACCGGAAACATCAACTACGCAGTTGCTGCAACACCAGAAACAGCAACTACGCAGTTGTTGTAACACCAGAAGCAGCAACTACGCAGTTGCTACAGTCAGCAACAGCAACCATCTAAAGTGGGCTATTTTGCAATAGCTGGGAATAACAAATGGCAACTATCTGAAGAACGCTGACGTGGCATGATCAAGCAGCTGTCTAAAGTGGGTAGAACACAGTTACCATGGCTTAAAACAGGAACAGCATGGGGAAACGGCAAAGGAATGCGAGAATCCCAAGAAGATGGTTGAAGTTGGTTACTAGCTGTGTAACAGCCAAAACCTAAGAAGGAATATATTATTATACTGTTGTAACAACATTCTGTAATTCTTATTTTTGATAGAACGGGTTAACTGAATGAACTGTAACAATCTATTGTAATAGATGTCTCCTCTATAAAGAGGAGACATCTACATTAGACGGGGGGGATGGTCTGTAAGTGAAATTTTGAGAGACATCAGCAAGTTTGAACTTTATTGTATTTGAATCTTTTGGCAGATGAATAGAAGATCGTTCTGAGCACTTAAGCTAGCCTTTGTGTTCTGGGGAATCTTGTGAGAGGGACTGGGCCCACCTTCCTCACAAGATTCACCCATTTACTTTTCTGTCAAGTGTGTAAGTGTGTGATAGTTTCTTTCTGTTGATACTCTGTTTGGATTCTGTAGCATTACCTCTGGTATTTCTGTTTTGCTAGCACTCTGTTTCATTAATTGCTTGAAGTTGTGCAAGTGTATTTCACCGGTGAATTCGAGTGCAGTGTGTATTAGCAATTTGATTTCAGGGGTAGGTGCTGAACGTCCTCACCTGGAGGATATGTTCCTGATCCTCTGCCAACAGAGCATCCATCTCTTTGCTTTCTATATTTGTAATCTTAATTAATTACTTTTATTTTATCAGTATTGTGATAACTTAGCGTAAGAATCACGTATACCATAGCTCTTAATGCTTTTAGAATTAAGTACATACAGTACGCGGTAGCCTTTGGAATAAAAAGACTTTCCCAGGTTGACAATTAATGTGGTACTTGATTGTTTAATTAATAAACAATTCAACTAGCCAACACAAAGGTTCAACCAGTTCGA
This sequence comes from Pinus taeda, assembly GCA_000404065.3. Taxonomy (NCBI): domain Eukaryota; kingdom Viridiplantae; phylum Streptophyta; class Pinopsida; order Pinales; family Pinaceae; genus Pinus; species Pinus taeda. Next base: position 2,927 of record APFE031307397.1, on the reverse strand, counting down.
GCCCTAACTCCTTATACCTTTCCCTAATTGGGTATATGCAAAGAAAAACAGAGAAAGAGCAAACAACTTTGATACCGTTGATCCAAAATTATGTAGGAATGTAAACATATGCAGAAATATGCATCAGAAATAAACTTCATTTCATTAATGTCAAAGAACTGAAATATTCTTACATACAGGAATAGAAATAAACTAGCTCAAGCAATGGTAGCTTATCTTTGAGAATATATGTGGTAGCTACATGTCTCTAAACTATGTTAGAATGAGGCTCGAAGGCATATTTATTATTAAGAAATAAGGAAAAACCCTAAACATCCAAAAACCTAACCCTAGGAGATGAAGCACAAAAACTATGGGCCCCGTTTGGGTAAATGGTACATCAACTTCCCAGGGTCGTAAATTTGGCATACAATCTCTGTTTGAGCGCACAGTACCTCATTAGAAAATCTATCCGAGAACTACAAGTTTCTACTTTAAACAATTGTCAAAGTGTCATGTTTGTACTTTTATCCAAAAAACATCGTTTATGGCCTCAAAATGGCTCAAGAAGTTTAGAGGTGGAAAAACTACCAGTAAATGGTTCTACACTTAAGGGAAATGAAAAATTGAAAGAAACAGTGGTGGAGGTCCAATTGGAATCGGCAAGTGGCCACCAATATCCACCTAGAGAATTCTTCCACGTGTAGGAATCAGTGGTCCCCATTGAGTTGAGTGCCTCCATGAGATGGGGAAACTTCCGCTGAACTTGGTCCCTGGTGAGCCACTTACCTTGGTGTAGGAGTTGGCAATGTTTGACAACTTGATATAGTTGGATCTTCTGTTGGTGAGAATTATTAATCTATGTTTCCATGATCTGATCGGTCATGGCATGTTCACTACAGTCTGGGTTTAACTCTATTGGTGTGAGTTGTTCTACAATGTCTTATGTCTCCAGTAATTGTGGAAAATATGGTTGAAGGCGATCCACATTGAACATTGGGTGGAGGCCAAGGAATGGTGGAATTCAAAGCTCGAAAGCATTGTCCCTAAAACGTTAGTGATGGTGTAAGTTGCATATCAAAGCGTACAAAGCTTATGGTGGGAGCTAGCGAGGCATTCCTTCTGCAAATGTAACCAAACTTTTTCGCCCACCTAAAACTTATGTGGCACCTGATGTTGATCATGATATTTCTTTTACTTAGCATTGGATCTGTCAAATATGCCATGGACCTGCTAGAAAATGTGTTGAATGTGCTCAATGATGTTGTTAGCCCTGTCATCTTCAAACTGGACATGAGTTCAATCTGCTGGAGTAGTGTTGAGTCCCAAACTTACACCTTCCCTACATCCCTTTTTAGCCTTTTTCTCCAGTTACCTGAACCTCTAATCTATCAAATCACTGCATAATAGTTTAAAATGAGTATATAAATGGTTTCCTAACTATGTTTTGTGACTGCTATTTGGTTTAGATTTTTGTTCAACCAGCTGCGGAATCTGCCACTTTCCGCAGCCAGAATCAGTTTCCACAGCCTTTTTGTTAAACTGTATGCTACAGGTGTCCATTGAAGAACTTAGCCACATGGGCAAGCCATAAAGAATGTGGACATGGAGCGTGTCCCCTTGGTTCAGCCAAATCATCCATAGAAGCCTGCAGTCGAGGCCGGTCAAACGGTGGTCAACACAAGGAGTTAAGCGGTGGCACAGCTCTGTTTTCAACACGAGGAGGTTTGCGTGGCAAGGTCCTAAGTTTTAGGAGGTGTATTAACACATAGGGACTGCTCATCGACCGAATCCAACAAACCGTCTCTTGGATTTACTGTCCACAGCCACCATATTGCTATAACTCCGGATTTTGTCTTTTACATGCTTGGCTACCAGCGCAGGCCGTGTTAGTTTGTTATGTATTTTTATGCTATAAATAATGCATCTCCATATGCGTATAGCTAGTTAGTTTCTGTGTAAAACTTGACTGTTGTAAGAACCTTTGAGCTGAGACTTAGTCTCTATTTCATAACTGTTTTGCAATATATGAGAAGACATTGATTTCTCGTTCAAATTCGTGATTGGTTCTGAATGACCGAGGTTGTAGAGGGCCCCTGTACACCAAGGTCTTGTAGCTAATGTATAGTTTTATGTTTTTCTATGTTTTACACTTTTGATACCATAAATACTTGTTGTATATATTAACTTGCTCATGGTTGATGTCATTTGCCTGTTCATAAGTTCTTTTATGCTTTTATTTGATTGACAACTGATCAGTGTTTGCATTTCAGGTTCTGATAGGAAGCCCGGGCAGTACATATAAGTTTTGATGACTAATGACATGATGGGATTATCTTGTCCTACTTCTGATTTGTTTTATTGATTTTATTTCCAGCATTGCTTATTTCTTAGTTTTGCTTTGGTTCATTTACTTTGCTGCAAGTTAGTGATTAGACTACTCATATCATTCTTCAGTTACCAAATGATGAGGGATTGTAGAGTGAATGTGTAGCTTAATCTTAGTTTTATTTCATGCAACTTAGATATCAAATCATTCAATTTGTGTATGACTACTTCCTATAGCCAGAGCAAGTCAAATGGTGAGGGGTCAAAAATGAGTTGATGTGACATGATTAGTTTACTTTGCTTTCAGTCTTTAAATTTCTTTGAGTTCAGTCTTTTCTCTTCTTTATAACAACAGCAAGGATACTGGGTTCCATAGTCATAGTTCACTGTTTTGTTAATTAGAATCTAGGCACATCTTGATTTCATCATTGTAAAGTTTGAACACCTTTGGATCACTTTGAAGTTTGGAAATTATTCATTGAATACAATTTTCCATAGTTGATTACTAGAATCACCATCTCACACACACCATTTCACATTAGGAAATCAACAAGAAGATAAATCCAAAAACAAACCAAAAAAACTAAAAACGACAAAGAAATAAGAAAATGGTTATCTTG